>APFE031482495.1:25740-98698 GCA_000404065.3 Pinus taeda
TCTTGAAAGTATCAAATACATCAGATTATTCTTAATACAATAAATCCAAGTTTTTCTAGTTGCATCATCAATAAAAGTAACATAATAAAGAGAGCCACTGAGAGATGATACCTGAGCAGGCCCCCATACATCTGTATGCACAAGCTCTAATTTTTCATTCTTCTTTTCTTTCCCAACTCGGAAAAATCAGACTCTCTTCTGTTTTCCATAAATGCAATTCTCATAGAAGTCCAAATCAACATTCTTCAAACCCGGCAACAAATTCCTTCAGTGAAGAATCTTCATCCCTTTTTCACTCATGTGTCCAAGCCTATGATTCCATAATGTTGCATCTGCTCCTTTAGAAGTTAAAGCATTAACAGAGTTAGAAATACCATTGCATAAATACAATGTACCAACCTTTTCGCCTTTTGCTATTACCAAGACTCCTTTGGTGACCTTCAAAGCTTTATCTATGA
The DNA here is from genome assembly GCA_000404065.3 of Pinus taeda. Taxonomy (NCBI): domain Eukaryota; kingdom Viridiplantae; phylum Streptophyta; class Pinopsida; order Pinales; family Pinaceae; genus Pinus; species Pinus taeda. The sequence continues at coordinate 26,199 of APFE031482495.1, forward strand.
AAGTTGTCACACAACCTTCACCGCCTAACTGCCCTATTGAAATCATATTTTTCCTTAGATCTGGAACATGCCTTACCTCCTTTAGTAGTCAATGGTTTCCATTCTGATGTTTTACAAGAACCTTACCCATTCCAACAATTTTATAGGGTTTATCATCACCCAAACAAACTTGTCCAAAATCTCCTTGAACATATTCATGAAAGTATTTCTTATCAGGTGTGGCATGGAATGAGGCCCCTGAATCTAACACCCAGGAATCAGTAATATTTCTGAAAGAAAGAATCAAAGCATCTTGTAACACCTCACCTGTCACATTTGCTTCGCGATTGTTTTCTTGTTGTGCATCTCCTTCTTTTCCCTTTCGAGATCTACAGTCTTTCTTTATGTGTCCTTTCTTTCCGCATTTCCAAGACACTATCCCCAATCTGGACTTGGATCTGCCTTTCCTTGATTTACTGCGATATCCTGAGCTCTTTCCTCTTTCCATTTTTCTTCCCCTAGACTCTGCACTCAAAGAATTTCCCGATGTCTCACCGAAGCTTTTTCGTTGCATTTCCTTGCTAAGGATAGCACTGAAAACATCATCAAAATTTAAAGTACTGGATCTAAACACAGAGTTACTAATGGCCATTACTAAACCATTCCAACTTTCTGGTAATAAGCACAAGAATAACAGAGCTCTAACTTCATCATCAATGTTTACCCCTACAGAGCATAACTAACTTGTAACAGTATTAAAATCATTTAAATGGTCTGCAATAGATCCACCTTCTGACATCTTCATATTAAATAATCGTTTCAAAAGAAATACCTTGTTTTAGGCCGAGGGTTTTTCATATAGTTTCTCCAACTCCTTAATCAAACCATCTATCGTTGTTTCCTTCGAAATGTTGAAGGAAACTGATGTTGCGAGTTACAACCATATTGTTCTGAGTGCCTTTCTGTCGAGAATGTTCCATTCTTCATCTTTCATACTCGTCGGCATCTTTGCTTTTCCACCCAATGGTAGGTATAGATCTTTCTGATACAGATAATCTTCCATCTGCATCTTCCATAGTGAGAAGTTTTGGCCATTAAATTTCTCAACCCTAAACTTACCATCTTCTGCCATTGCTTCCACTCAAACAAGGAGCCCTTCTTTCCTGCGAGTTTATCAACCAAATAGACCTTTAGCTCTGATACCAATTTTTAGAAAATATATATTACGGAGCAATGGACCACATAAAATATTGTAGAAATATAAACACAGAAAACACATAAAACAAGAGAGACACAGAGATACGTGGTTCACTGAGTTTGGGCTACGTCCACCCAAAACAACCAGCCCTTCCTTTCTATTATCCAGCAAAATGAAGAGACACAACGTACAGTAGATCTGCTATAATATCCTCTGTTTTTTCTCACTGTCTCACCTCTCTGTTTCTCGCTCAAAGAATACACATCTATTACACAGCCTCAAATACAATGCCCTAATACAAAGAGAGGGGTTTCCTTCTAGGGAAAAAAAACCCTAAACTATACATAATTTATGTTGTCAGATCATCCACCTAATGAACGGCCTAGATTGACTAGAAATTACTATACTTTTACAAGGCAATTTTACATATGTTTTTAGCTTCGGGGGTGCTACTCCTGAGCCCCCGTCGGGGGACTGCTAGCCCCCGGACGCCCCAGCCTGGGGGGATTGGTCCCCCCTACATGGAGGGGTGTATAAACTTCCTGGGGTATACATCCGGCTGAAAAAAAGACCTCTGAACAATCATGCTCCACACACAACAATCATGAGACTTTAAATGACTTATTCTTAAATGATCTGATATTAGGAGTGACCAAATCTGATGTTTTGCACCTATTCTATTTGTTATCTATCATGATCTGGGTTTTTCTGAAGTCTGGAATTGCAACAAATTTCTGAGTCAAAATTTGCAGATCAGTACATAGGTTTTTCTTGGCCAAAGCACGTGTACACACAGGTTCGACTTTTCCAAGTAGCATATACAAAAGAAAAGCTTATGTTCAGATCTGATTGATCTATCTAATCAAATTTTGTTGTTTCACTGTTGTTTGCCAATGAAGTCCTCTTAAACCTAAACTTAGAACTGTTGTATAAGGAAATTGAGTCTGTTTGATTGATTGATTGAGAAGGAAGGGTGATTCTTGCCGCTATATGTTTTGAACTCTGTAATATGATAGTATATCTTCAGAATGTCATTGATTGGTACAGCCTTTGGTTCAGAAGTTTATGATTCAGTATCTTTAGAGACATACATAAGTTGGTTTAAAGGAAGTAACGTATACACGTAGGTTGGGTTCAACCAAGTAGTGTATATACTCTAATCCATGATTTTTGAGGTTATAGCTGGTTCTGAATGATGATGTAGGGTTTTGGGTTTAGCATAGTGTTTTGGTGTCAGTGATCTAATTGTTCAAATTAATTAAATATTGGTTGATGCAGTGTAAGTTTAAAAGGCTTTGATGGGTCCAATGTGAAAATTTGATGAAACGTGGCCTTTCAGCTTGTGGTGTTGTGGTCCAAGAGTATCCAGTCTGAAAATTCACGAAACGTGGTCCTTGGTGGAAGAGTGGAGTTTTTTGTAGGCTAGCACCTACGTACTAGTAAACATATTGGCTACTACAAAAGCTAGGGGGTTGTAGCTCCCTTCCAGTAGAAGCTGGAAAACAAGAGAAGGTTGCAACCTTCTGCAGGTAGAAGCCTGCGTACTTGTATGAGTCTGCACCAGTACAAGATTGTAAACAAATTTTCTTATTATTAAAAGAAGACAGAGACGACAATAGCACGTGGTTTTTACCCACATTGGGTTTCCACCTTAAATCTTGGTGTTCATGTGTGTTTCTTATATGTGATTCTTTATTCTACTTTTATTGCACTGTCTAATAAATCTCTGATATACTGGTTTAAACTCAACACATGATAAACTGTCTAAATCACAAGTTCTCTGCATATACACTAGTTTCTTTAAGCACTAGCGTGTGTACACGCTAGTTCACTTCACTGAAGTAGTGTATATAAATTTGTTTGGAAAATAAAATTATTGATTTGATAATACTAATTCACCCCCCTCTTAGTATTATTTACAAGAAAAAGATTACACTGACCAAGCCTGAGAAAAAGCTTTCCAACTAATGCTCAAAAGCCTTTTTATCAATGAGGCCTCTATTTTCTTCATTTTCTATTATTTTCTTTCAATTTCCTCCTCACATGAAACTTGTCACCTTTCACCTTCCTTTTCTCCTAATTTCCTTTATTTTCATAAATAAAATGAAAATAAATCTCATGCCTTTACAAAGCCTTTGCCAATTTCCCTAGCCATAATAAACTGAAGTGAACACCCACAAGGATGTTTTGCCCACCATTCAACATGAAATATTTGTCCTATGATCATGGTCTTATAATATATGTTTACATGGATTTTTAACGAGGGTTGTTACAGTGACAGCCCTTAGTATTGCAACAACAATGTTGTAACTCCTAACAGTCTCAACTTTAATTGTCAACCTGGGGTTTGTAAAAAATTAAGAGGGTCCAGAATTGTATGTGTAGTAAGTACTATCTCTTTCTCTTGTTGATTTATGTAGGTGGAAATACTCAAATGAAAGCTAGAAGTATAGATACCGAGTTAACTAATCTATTCTAGAGGAAAACTGTAATTACAGGAAATAACTTGTTGAAAGGAAAATGGCACACAATCCTAAGCTACTTGCAAGAAGGAAGGAACACATACATACTTTTATACTATCTGAAACAAAATATGAGTGTGCGTGCATGCCTTTATGATATCTTGTAGGGAAAGGAAAGCACACTACTGAAGTAAATTGTAAACCCTAATTTGTAGAAAAAACAAATTTCTAAAGAAAACTAATCAAAAGCATTCATAAGGTCTCCATACCTCCAAGTTCCATTATCAGGGTTCCATGAGTGTTGTAATATACCAAAGAAATATGAGTTATTTTGAAAAGTTGGTTGCACATAGCTACGGGGGTCTCTGTTTTGCTACAGTATACAATCCAACAAGTAGGTAACCAAGAAAAATGCAAGCTTAGAAGTAATGAATCCATGGAGAAGTTATAAAATGATAAAATAAACATGTCGAAAGCATGAAAACATCTTATTGCAATATTAACCTAGAAAAACTCAATTTTGTGTGTTTCCTAATGCTGCAAAATAGGTTTCAATGTAGGAAAATAGTAAAGAATGAATAGTGAACCACAAATAAGTAGCAACATAGGAAATGAAGTGATTGAAAAGTGAAATAACTAATATATCTACTACAATTATCACAACCAAGTGCTCAAATATCCTGCAGGAAATTATTGTTCATGAAAACTTTCTAATTAACCATGCATGAGTGTTATAAACAAAAGTAACTTTTAGAAATTCTTTGTAAAGGTAAACCAATTCATAAATAGAAATAATACAAGAGGGATCTAGAGCACCTGGTGTGGCCCGTAAGCCAAGGAATCTTAGAACCCTTAGAAGAAATACATACTAGGAAGTGAAATAGGATATCACTTATATTAACTCAAAAATTGTGTGTACATTAAAACGTTACAAAACTTGTTGGGAAACACTAATCTATATTTTTGTTCCTCTTCTTCATGCACTTCTCTACATGTCTACTAGGCTACTCAAGCCTCTTATTTATACAATGAGTAGGAAGAATATGCATTGAGGGGCGGACTACATTTCCCTCCAAAAATCCCTAGAAAAGGGTATTGTATTACCTAGGTCACCTCACAGTAGAAAAAATAGGCACTAAATTCCCTCAGTCCACCAATTTCAGACTCTCCTACAATATGGAACAAGTCCCATGAATATCTCTAGATAGATCTTCTCAACATCTATGCAAAATCCTACATAATAATCATGTTAGGCAAATAAAATATGAAAAACCTCAATGACTCTCCTCAAAACTCATTAAGCTAGGAAATTGTGTCATTAAGCACAAAATATAGGTTTGTTATAGCTTTTATGTGTTGGAAAAGTGTGATATGGCAGCTATTAATTCAATTTCTAATTATTCCTTAATATTTGCTTGTTAACTTCTTATAGAATCTACTTCAAATCTCATCTCTTCTTATAGAATCTACTTCAAATAAAAAAATCAAGACCTAAACCTCAAGACCAAAGCCTCCTCTAGTACCAAGTCAGACCTCTATGAAGACATTTTAATTAGGCTAAAGTCAAACCAAGTCATCGAGAGACAAACCCTTCTAGAACTACACCAAACTGAGAATTTTGACCCCCAACTTCATAATTTCAATCCTATAGTAGCACTATAGCTTCAACCCTGTAGCAACACAACTACTTTGCATGTGTGAGAGAAAAGTAGGAAAAACTTCGATTTTTCTTCCTTCCAGCTTTTGTTTCCTCCTTCCTTGCCTTTCTTGACCTTCTTCTTGAAATTATCACTTCTAATTGAACTCCTTGATTGCATATCGAATTTTTGATCAAATGAGGATGAACAACTTCTATTTATACTCTTTTTTAAGGGTCGAATAGCCGTCTCTAGGCCAAATTGTCTCTGTCAAGGCCGACTTGTGTTAGGAGGCTTATTTTGACTTCTTTGACTTAAAATAAATTCTTTTAAAAGGTACATCTTTCCTAGATGGGTCTTATAATCATGATGTTGACTCTCTTGACTCATGATAATAAATCCTATGACCTAAGAAACCCTAAAAGCAAGAAGAATATGTTTTTACCTAGGATACCATCAACAAGAAGCATGAAACCCGTGCTCTAAAAATGATATGTTTTTCTTTCTTCCTTTGTTTTTTACATAAGATATACATATTGACATGAGTACAATGAAAATTATGAAGACCGAAACTAGTTACATTTTGTAACACTCCCTCTTAACTAGGGAGGTATTCATAATTGTACAACCAAAACAACATCATTCTCAAACTGAAGAGTTTTCATAAGAAGAGTCAGATTGGTAAGCCAACTTTAAGCATGAAAATCATGACCATCATTGTCAACATAGTAAGGCCTTAACTTTGACAATATATTTCCTACAAAAGAGCATAATGTTGGAGGTTTTACATGAGATACCACACTACCTCTACAAGGCATATACCCCATCCAAATGTTCACCAAGTATGTCCTTTTAGGACTATTCTTATCTTGGATTCCCAATCCTCAAAGAATATTGGTCCTCTTCGACCACTCTTGTCTTAGATACCTATCTAATCCTCAAAGAGTTCCAGTCCATTTCATATATTGGATTTTCTATCCTCAAGGAAATCATAGGTTCTTATCCAATCCTCCACTATCCATTCTCCCTCCACTTACTTCACATATAATTATGGTCGTTAGTCTTGGTCAAGTGCATGAAACTTGAAGAACATAATACAAATGTGATGTTCATCATCTCTTCCTCTCAACTAGAGAGTAGATCCCCATTCCCTCTTGATTAGGGAATATATCCTTACTCCTATTTAAGGAGACTCCTTTACTTCCTCTCAAATATAGAAGATATTCCTGACTTCCTTCCAATTTGGGAAGTCATCACCACAAGCTATATAGCTTATCTTTGTACATGCATCATCTATCTGGTTTTCATGGAGATAACTGCATGTCTCCCTCTTTCCTTTGCATCTCATTATAACAAGCTTTGTTCCTTCCTAGGTATCATAGGAACCATATTCTTTCTTAAATTCTTGACAGGGTTTGGGCCATCAAATTAGCACATCAATTTCCTCCAATCATCATCAATGAAGGAATTATGTTGAGCCTTGTAATACTTCAGGCTATCCATAGCTCTCTTTAAACATGAAAGTGATCTTGTTGATGTAGGAACATGATCCTTGGGTTATCTTCTTACATTGCTACCTTTCAATCCCAAGGTGATAATGTGAACACCTTGACTTCTTAATTTCCAAAACCTCATACTAAATTCATATGTTCATTGAATTGAATTCATCACCTATAGTTGAAATTGACTCAATTGTCATCATGCATTCGTGCAATATCCTCCCAGGTAGCAAACTAATATGTTAAAAAAATAACCAATATCAATATATTAAATATTAAACTTACCTTGTCATGATGGACATTCTCACCAAAGCACCAGCTTACATGAGTTATTCAAGATCAACATCCTTTCATATGACCCATCTCCATATCGTACAAGAATCATTTTATGCATTCAATTTAATCGGATTGCCTATGGATCAAGGCTTGATTACCAAGCTACAATATCTTCCTTGGAGTTGCCATAGTTAACTCCCTTTCCTTCTTCTGAAGACTATACTTGATGTTGATCAACATTTTTATATACCATGCAATTTGTGAGAGAGTCTTGATCTCCATTTATTCCAAAGTATGTCAAATTTCTTCTTTCGAGCATAATTCAACAATATGGAAGACTTACCAAGCACATTCATAACTAACTCTTCCTTCATGATTCTTGTAGATGTGAACCATGCTCTAGGGAAGAATAACCTCAAATGTCCATACCTTTTCTTTCATATAATTGCCTAGCCATCCTTTAATCGAGCTTACTTCTTATACCTGTCAATTTAGATAGGTTTCCTTTTCCAAGAGGAGAAATACTTTCATTATGCCTTTCATACTATAACTTGACCATTAGAATTCCTTCATTCTTTAGAAATATTGTTTCCATAGTATATGGAATATATACCTGTCATAATGTTGCTTCCAAGAATCTTCCATAATGATGATTCATATAGGGTCTTGATTATCCTTCTTTGCAAAATGACTACCTCTAAAATGATGTTAGAAAATATTTGGATGAACTATAATATGCAATATTGTTCAATATTCTGATTCTCTTTCAACCAGATGATCTTTCCCAAAGAAAATTAAACAAGTAGATTCTAATTGTTCTACTATCATGTGCTTATCTCTATAATGGCATTCTTTTTACAAAATCAAGATTCTTCTAAAGTATGAAATAATGCATGCTACTCTACTTTCTATTAATAAAATAAAAAAAATCATAAAGAACTTGACATAAATGAGATTTCATTCAATAATAAGGATCCTTGGGATCTTCTCCTCTCAGCGTCTTCTAAAGTTCTTCCCTCTCCTTAGATATGTGAGCTTCACTTCTTTATTTCATTTTGTTGTTCACTTTAATTTTTAGACAATCCCTTTTATAATGCCCATACTTATTACATCTAAAGCATTGAATCTTGGACATGTTTGTCTTCTTCTTGAACTTTTCAAACTTTCCTTTCCTCAAATTCTTGCTTCTTGCAATGAAGGCTTGATATCTTTCATTTGATTTGGTATCATCCTTTACCTTGATCCTAGATTCTTCCAAGATACATTGAGCCCACAATTCATTGAAGGGTGTAGTATCTTTCTTTGAGTATATTCTTGTTACAAAGCTACTCCAATCAGGCGGCAAAGAATTTAGTACACATATAGTCATCTCAGAATCTGTAATAGTCTCTCCAATTCCTTGTAATTGATATCTTCTTCATCATATAGGTGGCCATGTCTTCATCGTTTGATTTCCTTATCCTATATAATTCATTCCTCAAGGAAATATTTTGACCTTGCGTAATTATAAATTACAAATTACCATCTTATCATACATAGCCTTTGATGTCTTTAAATATGCAACAAAGGGAACAAGTTGATCTTTAAGGGATTCAATGATAATTCTTTGTGCCCTTACTTCTCCCTTATTGTACTTTGCCAACACTTGAGTCTTCTCTTTGCTAGGGTTCAGCTACTTCTCTAAGGACATACTCCATGACTTCATTCTTTGTGAGTGCCAAATCAATCATTTCTTCCATTCTAGGAAGTTTGCTAACCTAACTAGGCTATTGTTTTCCTTAAAAAATGTAGCCATGTTATATGTAGATTGAGACATAGAATATAATATACTACTTAATTTGTTAGCCAAGAGTCCTCTTTCTTGATGATGTCTCCAACTATCTTGAAGTTTTTCATGACCTCTAAGGAGACTTGAAGGATTCCCTAGATATCTTCTTGGATGTCTTCAACAATGATTTCTTCAAACACATTCAAAGAGTGAATGATGATCCTAAGGCTCCTTGTTGCTTCCTTCTTTTTCAAGATGATGAAGTATACAAGAGAAATTCCAATGAGAACTTTGTTCTTTCTTCAATAAGAGCTTGATGACGAGGCCTTCTTTAATATAGTAACCATTCTTCTAGGTCAATAGGTTTTCTTCTTCTTTGCTTGTGTCCTTCTGCAAATGATTTCTCATGTCAAATAACCTCTTCTTTGTATCCTTCTAGTTTCCTTCTTCTTGTTCACCTTAGCTTTGAAACCATGTTGGAAAATTGCAATATGGAAGTTATTAATTCAATTTATCCTTATTCCTTAATATTTTCTTGTGAAATCTATTTATCTTCTTATGTTTCTTTAGTAGATATTTTCATCAAACAAATATCAAGAGTAAAACAATAAAGACAATGAACAGATAAATTAGGCTCCAAGCCAAGGAAAGACCCCTCCAAGGGAAAAACCCAAAAAATATCTTCTCTTCTTATAGAATTTGCTTCAAATGAGAAAACCAAGACCAAAGCCTCCTCCAACACCAATTCAGCCCTCCAAGAATACCTTTTAATTAGGTCAAGTGAAACCAAGTCAAGGAGAGACAAAGCCTTCCATAATTTCACCAAACTTAGAATTTCAGTCCCCAGCTTCAGAATTTCAGACCTGCAGTAGTCTTGCAACTTAGGCCCCTACAATAGAATAACTACTTTGCATGTGTGAGAGAAAACTAGGGAAAAAACTTATATTTTTCTTCCTTCCAACTTTTTTTTCCTCCTTCCTTGCATTTATTGACCTTCTTCTTAAAATTTGCATTTCAAATTGAACTCCTTGGTTGAAAATCAAATTTGAGAGCAAATTAGTATGAAATAATTCTATTTATACTCTTTTGTGAGGGTCGAATAGCCCTCTTTAAGCTGACTTGTCTCTGCGAGGGCTGACTTGTGCTAGGAGGCTTATTTTTACTTCTTTGACTTAAAATAAATTATTTTACAAGGTACATCTTGCCCATATGGATCTTATAATCATGATGCTGACTTTCTTAACTCGTGCAAATAAATCCTATGACCTATCACACCCTAAAAGCATGAAGCACATGCTTTTACCTAGAAGACCATCAACAAGAAGCATGAAACCCATGCTCTAAAAATAATAATTTTCCTTTCTTCTTTTGCTTGTTATATAAAATATACATATTGACATGAGTATGATGACAATTATGAAGACTGAAACTAGTTCCTTTTCCAACAGTATGTGCCTAGGATTGGTTAGATGGGCCTTGTGTTTTACTTGTTTGGGAGACCAATCAAGTATCATTTTGCAATATCTGGTAACTCGCCTTAGTTTGCATATTTTGTTAACTACTTGGTTATAGGTAAATTTCCACATCACTTATATGCAAAATAGTGGCAAAATATCATCTAGCAAAGTTAGTGGTTCTCACGGATCGACAAGTTCCTCTTCTACACATGACCAAATATTATCATCCTATGATGTGTAGAATAGGATGGGATCTATGACATATCAAATAATATTCTTTCCTCTCTATGATATTATTCTCACCAAGTAGTATACGATGGAAGGGTTGGCCAACCTTCTTCTACTATAGTATTCTCATGGAGGTGGCATGGAGAAGGGTTAGTTGACCTATATTCAACTATGGTATTAATTTCATGTCTATCAATTAGAAGGATCATTCGACCCTTCCCCAAGCATGTATTTCATGTAACTATGATATTTCTAGAAGCATGGTATTTAACTCAAAAATTGCTTGTACATTACAAAGTTACAAAACTTGTTGGAAAACACTAATCTAGACCTTTTTACTGTTCTTCACACACTTCTCTACATGTCTACTAGGCTACTCGAGCCTCGTATGTATACAATGAGTAGGGAGAAACCTCCTTTATGGGAGGACTGCATTTCCCTCCAAAAATAACTAGTAAATTGGATCTTGCTTCCTAGGTCACCTCACAACAGTAGGAAGAGGCATTAAATGCTCTTGGCCAACTGAGTCGAGATTCTACTACAACAAGGAACAAGTCCCACAAATATCTCTAGCTAGATTTTCTTGAAATCTGTGTAAAATATCTTCAAAATCCTTCACAATAATCATGTTAGCCACATAAAATATGAAAAACTCCATTGGATCTCCTAAGAACTCATTAAGCTAGAAAGTGTGTCATTAGGTGCAAAAGGTAGGTTTAATATATCTTTAATGTGCGTAGGAGTGGTTAGAAGGGCATGTTTTCCCTATTTAGAAGGCCCATCAAGCATATTTTACAATATCTACTAACTCACCTTGGTTTGTAGATATTCCTAACTACTTGGTTATAGGTAAACATCCACATCACCTATCTCCAAATTAGTGGAAAAATATTATCAAACAAATCTAGAGATTCCCATGGATCGACAAATGCCTCTTCTACACAAGACCAGATCTTATCATCTGACGATGTGTGCAAGAGGATGAGATTTATGACATATCAAATAATATTCTTCCCTCTCTACGATATTTTTCTCATCAAGTGGTATCCAATGGAAAGGTTAGCCAACCCTTCTTTTAGTGTACTATTCCCATGGAGAAGGATATTTTTGACCTGTATTCAACTATGGTATTAATTTCACGGTTTATCAATTAGAATGATCATTTCACCCTTCCCCAACCATATATTTCATGTAACTATGGTATATCTAGAAGGATAGTATTTAATTAGGTCGTGCATCTTTGTACTCACAACCATTTTATATTTAGAGAAAGAGAGCAGAGCGAACTCACCTTCCAGTTGCGTTTTCTCCCAAAAGAGTTTCCTCGGATATATTGTGTCAATCATGGTTTGTGAGTTTTTTAATTTTTCGTTCTCTATTTCTTGCATAATTATAATTTACATACATGCACAATAAACATAAATTTATAGATCCATAAATCTAAAGAAAAATAAACCCTCATAATGTTGGTTTCAAATTTTTATGTATAGATTTATGATATCTATTATGAAAATTGTCTAGTGGAATATCCATGGCAGTTTAAGGGTCAACTAATCATTCCTTAACATCCACCTCACCTGAACATTATGCTTAAGGAAGCATTAGTTGATCAAGTTCTAATAGATAAATTGCAATGAAAATACCACCTTTGAAAAAGGGTTAGATGATCTCTCTCCATGCTCCCCCTCCACCTCCATGAAAATATTATAATAAAAAAAAAGGTTGATCAATTATTCTCTAAAATTCTGCCAATTTCTATATTAATAATGATGATAATCTTGAATGGCTACTTTCATATGTCAAATAACATCCAAAATCTCTTTCATTATATTTAAATTATATTCTAAAATGTCTTTTTGTCCAATTTTACAAATTCAAGCAAAACAACATGAATACTCATACATAACAGTTTGAACTTAAAGTAATCCATTCCATTACAAACTAACTTGAATGACATAATCCTCTAGTTAAAGGAAAAAAATTAAAAGATTAAGAGATGATTTCATATGCTCATGTCCTTCTATTTTTGGATGAGCCATTCATATAGAAAAAGTATGTTATACTTTAAAAGTGCATTATTAATTTTATGTGCTTCTCTATCATTTTTGTTCAAACAAAACAAAATTAAAATTAAAATTGTGATCGGTCCTTAAGCGTATGAAATATCCCTTATCCGTCGAACAAGAAATTACTCATAAAATGGGTTGCACACGCTACAAGTGGTAGCATGATGATAGATATTAAAAAAATCATGAAATAGACCAAATCCATTGGCACAACTCGTTTTAATAAGCATTGTTATATATATATATATATAATTTATAATATATAATATATATAATTATTTGTGGTTTATTTATTAAAAATATAATTAGAGCATTATGGAATTTGATTATTTTATTTATTATTTTTAAATTTCACTGTAAATATTTAACTATTTAAAATATATTAATTTTGATAAAAATATTATTTTATTAAAAATAAACTTTATTTTATAAATATTAAATTTAAAATCTTATTGTAACCTTATTTTAAATAGTATCCTTAAAGCGGAAACCTTACCCTGGAAAGAATTTACTTACGAAGTAGCGTATAATGTGTGGCTAAGCTATAACGCCCTTGTCACTTATTAATGACAAATATATTGCTACACTTTCTATACATGGATTTCATTGTGAATATCGGAAGTACATAAAATATAATTATCTTATTGTGAATGTCTAAAGTACATAAATTATTAAAAAAATAAAATGCTTATTATATTTAGTTAGTTATATTGAGTTTAATTGAAGTGATTAATTTTAAAAGGAAAATTAAAATCATTTTTCTGTTTTCATTAGTGTTAAGAAAAAAAATGAATATTGCAAAATTAAAATTAATTTTCATGAGTTTTGTAGTGAAATGAGTAGAGTCAATTCTCAAAAAACCATGGGATGAAAGTGTTTGTCAATAGTGTAATTCTAGAGGATGGTAAATGAGATGCACTTTCTCTTAAATTGCCCATCTTATACTCACATTAAACTTAATTTTCAAACTTTTTATCACACTACTAACTTTCTTTACCTTTTAACTCAGTGAATCTATGGTGATCTGAAAAGACTTCTCTCACTTCATAAAATAAAATATTATAATATTATAATAATAATCTCTTACCTCTTAAATTCAATAAACTAATTTTCTTTAGTTAATTTTATAATTCCTAAACAAATTATATTTTTCATACCACATTTATTTATAATAAAAAATAAATACATAAATAAGCTATTCTTTTTCAGAATTACATTCAAAATAAATATGTACAATTGTGTAAACTAAACAAAAAAAGTCTCCTACATAATAATAATCATCCAGTTAAAGAAAATAATTTTCAAATACACCACCTAATTATTATAAAAAAAATTATAAATGGGTAATCAAAGAAACAATCTAATACCTAAAATCCCTGTGTAGGCCACTACAGATTGTTGGTTTAGGAAACACCGACATATAGTGTGGGAGTTCTCTTTAGTGCGACTTTGTAGACTTTTTGGTGTGGAATCAGGGGAAAAAATTGAGGTGAAATCTTGATTTGTGTTATTTAAACTGGTTTTTTAATTGCATATTTGGATTCAACACCCTGAAAAACACCTAGGACACTTTGATTATGCAGGGATTACCCATCAAACTTGTAATTTCAATAAATTGCTGCTGGATTTTAAAGAAATTTAACTGAAAATGCCCACCAAAAAACTTCCAAAAAATCGCACTAAAAACAACTCCTATACCATAAATCTAACACAAAAACAGATTCATGTTTATCAAGCCTCCACAATTTTACTTTCCACGCAAATTTTCCGTCATCATGGAATATTAAAGTTTTTAATTTTCTATGCAACACCATTATCCATCCATTGTTGTTCACCGCTACCTTCAAGGGTTCCTCTAATGTTAGGGAATCTTCTGAGTTAGTGAACTGTTTCATTGATGTATTGGTATCCTGCTGTTCTGGGAAATCCCCACGCACTTCACACCATTAATGTATGCCATTTTCGTTTAACTTCCACAAACAAATATCACCATAATTTGTTTGACAAATGAGCACCACTCACCCGCCCATCACATCCACTTAAACAGGCAAATTCTTCTAAACCTGACCTGTCTCTGGGCGTGGTACATTTGACTTCCTCGGGCAGTGGAATTCCTTCCCAAAGTCTGTCTGCCAGAGTAAATGCTACCATGCACTTGCTTAAGCTGGGCATCGAGGTATTACTCCGCCCGAGCAGCCAGTAAAACTTTCCCCAAAATAAATGCCCCAATCGATGGGGCAAATGTGCCCGGGGACTGTCATGGAAATGCAAGACCATGCATTGGAATTTGTATCATAAATCTCCACCTCTATCATATTCATATAAACATTTCCCATCCTCTTATAGTCATTTGTGCCCACCACGATAGTGACACGCCTGGTGGAACCATCAAAAGCCATGGCGTTGAACATCCAATGGTCATCACTAGGAGGAAGGAGGCGTAGGGGTGCGGAAGGAGGTAGAGGTGTGGATGCGCTGTCAGCAAGATTTGTCATGTGTTTTTATTTGTAAAAAAAGCCAATAAAAAAAGCCAAATTGAAATTTAATTGGATGGATTTTTTAATTTTTTATTATTAGCACAATGATATTAGTAAATGTGGTTGATATATATGGATGGCCATTATACAGTGATAAGTGTATGAAAATGATGTCAATGATGTCAATAAGTGTATATCAACTACATTGACTAATTTGGTTGTGCTAGTTGACATGCATGTGGAGTATTAACAGACCATGGTTAACTATATCAACGACATTTACTAATTTGGTTGACCTAGTTGACATGCTTGGGGAGTATTAATAGACTATGGTTGAAGGTTTTGGAGTTTTTGATCCGGATCATATGAAACAATTTTTGGTCAAATCAAATATTTTGTTGTTTAAAATGCATTTTTCAGTGCATATATTGATTCAACATAGTGAAAAACCCCGGGGTATTTGAATTGGGGAAAGTTTACAACACAAACTTGTGACTGGAAAAAATCCCAATTGGATTATGGGTATGTGACTGAAAAAATCCCGATTGGATTATGGGTATTTTTGAATGGAAAAATATGCCTAGAAAAGCTTCAAAACAAATAATAAATAGACCTTAACAATACATTCAAGTTAAGGTTAAGAAGGGTTTACAATGGTCAATATATAGTTGACTATGGATAACCATGGTTATTTGCACCTATTGTTGATAATGATAGATTATGATTGACTATGGTTGATCATGGTTTACCATGGTTGGGCATTTTAACCATTGTTTCCTAAGTTGACCACGGTTGACCATAGTTTCGTATCGTAGATTATGGTTGTTCATGTCAATAATGAATGACCATGGTTGACTAAGTTTAGCCATGGTTGCCATGTTGAGCATGATTGAGCATGGGTTAACCATGGTTTTCCAAGGTTGATTATGGTTGGCTAAAGATGACCATGGTTGGTCATGGTTGACCACGGGTGACTATTGCCAACTAAAGTTGACTATGGTTCACTATGATCAACTATGGCTAACAATGATTGACCATGCTCACCATATTCATCTATAAGTGATCATAGTTGACTATGGTCAACCATAGAGAACCACAGTAAATCATAGTGTCCATAGATGACTATGGTTGACCACATTAACTATGGTTGACAATCATTGACCATGGTTGACTATGGTGACTATGGTTGATTGAAGATGGCCATGATTGCTTATGGTTAACTAAAGTTGACAATAGTTGATTGTGGTTGACTATATGGTGACTATGGTTGATCAAAGATACCCATGTTTTCTCATGGTCAATTGAGGTTGACCATGGTTGACTATGTTTGACTAAGATTGACATGGATGACTATGGCTAACTATGGTCAACCTTATTCAACCATGATCAATTTTGGTCAACCATGATCAAACATGGTTTGATTTTATTTCTCACATTACAGTGATGATCTTTTGTATGTCACATCATAATGTTGATTTTTGTTTGTCACATTGTCATGCTAATTTTTTTCTCATCATACGTGATGTTAATTTTTGTTCATCACATTACAATGCCAATTTTTGTTCGTCAAATTGCAAAATTTATTTTTGTTTGATACATTGTGGTGTTGGTATTTAATTGTCATATTGTGATGTCAATTTTTTAGTGTGATTGTATATAGTCAACTATGATGAACTATGGATGAACATTGTTGACCATGATTGTCAATTTTTCACAATAGATGAATATGGTTGGCCAAATTCACTATGATTAACCATGTTAACCATGAATTAACATGATGAACCATGCTTCACCATAAATTAGTTTAACCATGGTTGAATATGGTTACACTTCAAAAGAAAAATTAATTAAAACTTAAATATTAAATAAACCTTAAACTTTACTAAATATAAACATTACATCTTATTTATAAACCTTAATATTATTAATAAATCTTATTGATATTAATATTTTTATTAACCATTTTCAAATAGTAAATAAACCTTAAATCTTATTAAATGTAATCCTTATTAATAAAACTTTGTTAAACCTTATTAAAAACTTTAATATTAATATTATTAATAAGCTTATTATTAAACATTTTTATAGTTTGACTATTATTGAGTACAATGGACAATGATTAAGCATAATCAACTTATTCAGATTAGATTGTTATATTATTTTTCATCCATCTTGATGCTTTTAAAGTGGAAAAAGTGAAGAAATCAACTCATAGGACCATTCTTACTAGCAGTCCTAGTTTAGGAAACATTTGGTGAAAATTTATGTAGAAATTCTTACTGTAGATTAACCTGATAATGCGATATAACTAAAGCAAAATACTTTAATCTACTTCTACAATCAAACTTGCGGAAACTTAATAGATTTGAGCAAGATCAAGCAGAACACATATAACCAGAAGTAGAATCAATGCACATGAAACACAGAAGAAAACTATGGGGAAAGCCTTAGCTAAAAACCCCGTTATCTGTATTATCATACAAGGTGGAAATATCTCAGAATAATACAAAGCCTTAGCTCTCACAGCTAGCCAGCTCTCAGTACAATCCTCCTGGATGCTCACAGGCAAACAAGGCTTCTCAAAAACCTTCTCCTCTGCCCTCCAAGCCTCATATTTCCTTGTGCAATTTCTCTTGGGTGATCCTCATGTTACCAAGTGGAACACTGATCACTCACACTAATCTCACACCCTGTAAAACTGCGCAATCCTCAAGGAACCTTATTCCTTCTACATGGATGAGTTTCCTTTATAGGAAAACTCATGCAACTGATAGTAACATGTCCTTGACATTTAGCTCAACTGGGTCTTTCTCAAAACAGACATGCACGAGTTAATGATGAGAGAATCTTCAGTTATCTAGAGTACACTAGTTGGATGCATGCATGTATTAACTAACTAAACTCACGATTAGTTCCTCAAACAGTTTGGAACTAATTTAACTGGATATAACTCAGTTAACTGAGCTAACTAATTACAGCTCAATTATAACTCATCCTTATCTCCTTAGTTCAAGGGATAACTGTTGCATGACTTCACAAAGACTTCTAGCTTGAATTTCTCCAAGTAATTAACTCAAGATGAATTAATTAATTATTTTTCAAGCAGCTGATGTGACTAAATTCGAATTTTAATTCTCAATTTTAATTCAAGGACAAATTAAAAGTGGAATATACTGGATTCTATCTTTATCATTTCTTGTTGCTATTTTCAACACTCCCTCTTAGCAAGAAAAGAATTCAACTCAACACTAGAGAGAAGCATGCAATGCTTCTCTCTAGTGTTGTTTCTCCAACAATCTCCAGAAACAAAAAAAAAATATCCAACCTGAATCAGAATGATGCATCTGTCATCAAAGTCTCTGACTACTATTGCCTTTGTCGGCTAAAAACTCTGCGCTTCTGCTGACTCAGCCTTTCTACACTGTTGTCAATCCTTCTTTGTGCTCTTCAGTATCTGACTGATCTAGCCTCTGTCACTTTTATCTCTGACTCATCAATCCCACTGATTCCTCCCACTACTATGGACTTTGGGCTCTCATAGCAAGGTATGATCCATGAGATAAAATCTCTCAATGGACCCTTTCCAATTTCAGCCTTCTTGGGACTATCACTTCACATCACCCCACCTCACACCTGGAGGTATGGCTACATGTGATACCTCTACCCACTTGGATTGAAATTTCCCCCTACTAGAGGTCTCAACATGAGTGGATGCCTCCACTCAGTCTCCTCTCAGCTTCTCCAATTGTGGCTCCTCCACAATTGTCTGAGACTTCTTTTGGGACTGTATGTTGAGAGGTAATTTACTCTCCCTATCAACCACCAAGTCTTTAACATTTGCCTTGCTCCTCAAGGCTTTGCATGCATCTTGAACCTTAAGAGCATACAGGTTCTTGACTCATGAACCAATCTGTTTCACCTGTCTCGTGGTGATGTGTATAACGAAAACCTTTCCCTTATTGAAGACAACATTGTAGCCTTTGCCCTCCAATATCGTGATCGATACCAAATTCTTCTTCATTCCAAGCACATACTTCACATCTGTCAAGGTGATAAGAGCTGCATGCTCCCTTTGAAAAGAAACTGTGCCCACTCCTGAAACACTATACCTTTCATCGTCACCCATCTCTATGTGCATCTTGGGGTCTTTCTCCTCCAAGGTACTGAATAAACTTTTATCACCGGTCATGTGGAATGAGGCTTCTGTCAAGAAACCAACCACAAGCCATCATCGATGACACCATGCATGCGATGAGGGTGAAGTCCATCTCGAACTGAGAGGCTAATGCCTCACCTTCATATCCTTTCGAGGATCCCTTCTTGGACTTCTTCAATGGGAAATTAGTCGCATAATGACCCATCTCGTGACAATTAAAGCATCTCACTTTATACTTGTCAATCTTTTTCCCTCCATGAGAAGAATTCGATTCGGAATGGGACGCCTTCCCCTTCCCTTTCCTTGCCTTACTTGCTAAGGCCAGATTTTCTTCATCATCCTTGGATGAAGAACCATCTTGTGTGCTCCTCCTGATCTCCTCCTGCATGAGATCCGACCACATTCGCTCCCAATCCGACAATTTCTCCCTTCCATTCACAGAGTCCTAGTACCTATTTCAGCTCTTTGGAAGGCCAAGGAGAGTGAGGCTCATCATATCATCATCGACAGTAGTTATTCTCACACTGCTAAGCTCATCTCTGCAAGTGGTGATCTTGTTCAAATATGTGGAAATAGTATCACCGTTCTTCATCTTGATTATTCAAAGCTTGTCCTTGAGCACAAATTTCCTTTGGTCGCTATTATTTTGGTAGAGGTCCTTCAATGTCTTCCACATTGAATATGGAGTATCCTTCCCATGGAGACTTGAGACAATATGGTCTCAAACTCCCTCAAGAATACTCTATCTTTCGCTCACCACACACTTCTTCCATTCAGCCAACTCTTGTGCATTAGTTGAACCTGGCTTTGGGATTTCTTGATCAATGAAATCCTTCCAGTTGTTGTCTTCTAATACAGCCTCCATGCGATATTTCCATGCTATGTAATTCGAGCTGCTATCCAAGGCATACTCGAGTCTCAAGCCATAGAACTCCATGACCAACTTGAAGTATGAGATGAATTCGATTTGTAGCTGCAACCCCGAACCTCAAACTTCAAATTCTCTTCTCAGTATACTATTCACAGCTCTGATAACCTTTGCTCTTATACCATGTAGAAATTTTGACCATAGATTAACCTGATAATGCAATATAACTAAAGAAAAATACTTTAATCTACTTCTACAATCAAACTTGTGGAAACTTAATAGATTTGAGCAAGATCAAGCAGAACACATATAACCAGAAGTAGAATCAATGCACATGAAACAAAGAAGAATACTCTGGGGAAAGCCTCAGCGAAAAACCCTTCTATATGTATTATCATACAAGGTAGAAATAGCTTAGAATAATACAAAGCCTTATCTCTCATAGCTAGCCAACTCTCAGTACAATCTTCTTGTATGCTCACAGGGAAACAAGGCTTCTCACAAACCTTCTCCTCTACCCTCCAAGCCTCCTATTTTCTTGTGCAGTTTATCCTAGATGATCCTCTTGTTACCAAGTGGAACACTGATCTCACACCCTGTAAAACTGCGCAATCCTCAAGGAACCTTTTTCCTTCTACATGGATGAGTTTCCTTTATAGGAAAACTCATGCAACTGATAGTAACCTGTCCTTGACATTTCGCTGAACTGGATATTTCTTAGAACAGACATGCATGAGTTAATGATGAGAGAATCTTCAGTTATTTGGAGTACACTAGTTGGATGCATGCATGCATTAACTGAATGCACTCACAATTAGTTCTTCAAATAGTTTGGAACTAATTTAACTAGACTTAACTCAGTTATCTGAGCTAACTAATTACAACTCAATTATAACTCATCCATATCTCCTTAATTAAGAGACAATCTTCTTAATTTAAGGGATAACTATTGCATGAATTCACAAAGACTTCTAGCTTGAATTTATCCAGCTAATTAACTCAAGATGAATCAATTAATTATTTTTCAAGCAACTAGTGAGACTAAATTCAAATTTTAATTCTCAATTTTAATTCAAGGACAAATTAAAATTGGAATATACTGGATTCTATTTTTATCATTTCTTGTTGCTATTTTCAACAAATTTAGGAGGCATTTTGAGGCCTTAAACGATGACTTTTTGTAGTCCTGACCTTACCATGGACCTGGATTCCATAATGTACATACTAATATATTGTCAATGACATATGAATCACCTCAATCAGAGGTTGTATAAGAAAATTATTCCTTCCAAAAGTTCATCTATTGAAATTGAGCATTATAATTTGAGAGGATGCAACGTTAACCCCCATTATTCATGGAAAATTGGCTAGCCACGTGATTGTGATGAAGAATATTCTAGTAGAGTCAATAATGTAACTCTAGTTAATAGTTTAAAGAGTCAAACTTAACCACTCGATCACTAATGCGTTAGCATCTTATGTAGGTATTCACTTATCATTAAGTGATAAAGATTAGGTTGTGAATTCTAATTATTTATTGATAATTTTTTAAAAATAATTAAAATTATATATAGAGAGAGGATGGTGTATTTGAAAATTATTGTCTTTAATCTATATTATTGTGTACGAGATTTTCTTGTTTATTTTACAAAGTTGTACATACTTTTTGTTTTTCACATTCCAATATGTAATTATTAAAAAGAATAGTTTATTCACACACACACATATAAGCAAATGTTGTATGGTAATATAGTTTTTATTGGAGAAATCATGAGAGATTCATTAGAAGAGAAATTAGTCTAATAAATCTTAAGAAGGTAAGAGATTAATTAGAATTTTTTAACATTTTATTTGATGCTAAAAAAGAAGTAAGAGAATTCCTCACAAATCACCATATTTTTAGAGAGCCCAAATCAGTGGATGAGGATTGTGTACAGGCACAATACTTGGAGAACATAGGCCAAAAGAAAAGGAAATCAAGTGGATCAAAGAAGAAGGAGCAATAGGATGCTTTTAAGGATGGGAAGGAAAAGTGGAAAGAGGAAAAATATAAAAAGACGATAGCCAGAGCATAATAGTGCAAATATGTAACAACCTCAGGTTAAAAATCCATGTAATAAAGTTAATAAAGGAAAAATAATAACCAAGGTCATGGGACATGTATTCCAAGTTGAATGTTGGGCAAAAACATAGTGACGGGGATCACTAGTGATTAATTAATGGCTATGGAAATTGGCAAAGGAAATGGCAAAGGCTTTGTAAAGGCATAAGGAATTTATTGGCATGTTATTTATGAAAATAATGGAAAATATGAGAAAAGGAAGGTGAAAGGTCATAGGTTGCATGTGAGGATGAAATTGAAGGAAAATAATGGAAAATGAAGAAAATAGAGGCCTCATTAATAAAAAGGCTTTTGAGGATCAGTTCACAACTTTTAGTGTTAGATTTTGTCAATTTAGGCTTTGGCACTCTCATTCTATTCCCTCTGTCGTACTCTTGGACACTTATAGTTTTCTTGGAGCACTCTTGGAGGAGTGGCATAATTGGGATTTGGACCAAGAAGGAAAAGGAAAAGTAGGAAAGTGCAAGAGGACAATGGGATCAGTAGCTATAATGAGTTTTGCTTGCAAGTACCAAGTCGCATGTGTGATTTCCTTGCTAGTTTCGACATGCATGGCACATGCATGTGGTTTCTTAGTTTTGATATGTCATTAGCATGGATGATTGTTTGGATTGACAGTGGTTTTTCTTAGCCTTTCCATTTCCTAGATAGCCATGTTGTTGTGGGTTTTATCTTTGTTTTCTGGTTGGTGTTCATGTTCCTTTGGCTATGGGTTGAGTTATTAGTTCCTAGAGAATTGGTTCAACAAATGCTTTGGAAGCCCTGTAACAATTTGGGTTGAGTTACTAATCCTGGAAGCCTTAGTTGGAAAAATTATCTAGAGCGCTTGGTGGGTTGGGTTACTAGTCCTGGAAGCCTTAGTTGGAAAAAATCTCTAGAGCCTAGCAAAAGTTGTGGGTTGAGTTACTAGTCCTAGAAGTTAGTTTGGAACAAACACACTCGAGCCCTGGACAACTTGGATAGAGATTGATCTGGTGATGGTTAGTTATGTCTAACTATGAGGTGGAATCATTGGTTGAGGGTTCAGGTAGTTTATCCTTTGGAAGCCCTAGGTTTGGTTTTGATTGGTTATTCGATGAGATCTCACATTCATGCTTGGAATATGCCACGAGGTTGATTAGCTAAAAGGGAGATTTAGTTCAGGCCAATATATGGCTGGGTGGTAGCTGAAAGTCTCTGAATTGGTTGGATTTGCATATGTTGATTGTATAATTTCCTATAGATTCATAAGCTCATGCAATTTACTAAATCACAGGACAAGAATCTACTTCTACTTTCAACCAATGGAGTCCAATAGATCTATGAAAACAATATGAACAAGAAGCAGACAAATCAATGGCACATAACACAATAAGTTTTCCTAGGGAAAGCCACTGCTTGAAACCATGACTATCTGTATTGCATTAAATCAGAAATATGAATGAATATACAAAGCTTGTTCTCACTAGAAAAATTTCACACAAGTATGGTCAACTCTCTTAGCTCACAAGCTAGCTCAGTCAAAATCCTTAGCCTATTCATCAGCTCTCCAAGCCCCTAATCTCTTGTGTAATTCCTAAGATGAATAGCCTGTATTTAAAGGAAATTCATTCTTCCAAAACTGCACAATTCAAACATAGATCCTTCTCTGATTGCATGCATGATATTTACAACTCAGTAAATCATACAACTGATAGTACATTGTCCCTGCACTCTAGTCTCAACAGGGTCTTTCTCTGAACTGACATGCATGAGTTTCTCATGAGGGAATCTTCAGTTAACTGGAGTAACACTTGTGGATGCACCAGTGCACCGACTGATTGTTAGTCCTCTATTAGTTCCACAAACATTTAGAACTAATTTAATTGACCATAACTCAGTAAACTGAGTTAATCTAATTACAACTCAAATAAACTCATCCTGAACCCCTGAAACTTAGGGAGAACATATACATGACTACAGAAAGACTTCCATCTCGAAATTCCTAAGCTAATTAAATTAATTAAACTTAATTAACTATTTACAAGTTGCTATGAGAATAGAATTTGATTTTAATTTACAATTTAATTCAAGGACAAATTAGACTGGAATTTTTTGTTGACATTTCTCAACACTCCTTCTCAACAAGAAAGGGATTATCAGCTACCCCAATCCTATCTATGTGAAACTTGAATTTACATCTTGGCAATGCCTTTGTCAAAATGTCTGCATCTTGCTCCTCCGTGGCAATGTACTCTAACAACATGATCCACCTCAATACACAATCTCTAAGATGGTGATATCGGATATCAATGTGCTTGGACTTATCATGAAAAACTAGATTTTCAAAGAGTTTGATACAACTCTGATTATCACAGTAAATCATTGTCGGATCCATTTGCTAACCAAACAAACCAACCAAGATCTTCCTCATCTATATGGCCTCACATGCTACTTGACTTGCAGCCATGTACTCTGCCTCTGCTGAACTAAGTGCAATCGATCTTTGTTTCCTGTTGTACCAAGAAACTGTCGCTGACCTAATACTGAAAATCCCTCCTAATGTTCTTTTTCAGTCAGATGGGCTCCCCACCCAATCTACATTAATGAAGCCTTGAAGCTTCACTCCTTTTGTCTGTCTGTACCATAATCTATACTGAGTAGTGCCCCTGAGGTATCACAATACATGCTTTGTCGCCTTCCAATACAGCTTGGTATGCCTAACCATAGCTTGAATAAGCTGGTTAACTACATAGCATAAATCCAGTCATGTGTTCACCAAGTACATGAGTGAACCTACAGTTTGTCTGTAAATAGTAGCTTCCACTACCTCTCCTGAAGTAGCATCCTCCTTTCTCCAGTTACCAGCCAGAGGAGTCTCTGCAGGCTTGCATCTCTCCATGTAGACCTCCTAAGTATCTCGTTGGCATACTTGCCTTAAGACACAAACAACTCCCCATCACCTTTTCATACTGCCATGCCCAGAAAGTAATGCATGAGCCCCAATCCCTTCATCTCAAACTCTCTTGCAAGATCCTCCTTGCAAGATTTGATCAGATGATCATCACTTGTTAGTATGAGATCATCAACATAATGTAAAATGATCAACAATTTACCTTCCACCACCATGTGATATAGGTTTGCATCCACTTCACTCTTCGTGACGCCCAACCTGGTGAAGTAGTTTCCTATCCTAGTGTACCAAGCACGAGGTGCTTGCTTCAGCCCATACAACGCTCTCTTGAGCTGGCATACATGCAACTCATGGTTGAAGCTTTCAAAACCTTCAGGTTGCTCTAAGTACACCTCTTCCTATATTGTGCCACTAAGGAAGGTTGTCTTTACATCCATCTGATGTATCTTCCAACCCATCTGCGTTGATAGTGACAATATAGATCTAATCACCGAGTACCTTGAAACAGGTGTAAAGTTCTCATCATAGTCAATCCCCTCTACCTATGAAAAGCCATGGGCTACAATTCTAGCCTTATGCTTCTCCACACTACCATCTGCAGCTTTATTTACCTTGTAAAGCCAATGAGAGCTCACCAAGGACTTATCCTCTAGTCTCAGGACCACATCCCAAACATTGTTATGAAGTATGGAGTCATACTCCTCCACCATGGCATCAACCCAAACCAGTTATTGAACTGCTTCCTCAAAGGAAGATGGCTCTATCACAACACATATGCTCATAAGAGCCATGTATCTAGTGTACCTGTCAGTTGACCTCCTCTATTTGCGCTGTGATGTGGATTCTCCCACATTCTCTCTAGCATCTGACAATAATCTATCTGCCTCTCTAATGTGTTTTCTCCCATTTCTGGAAGACTTTGCCTGAGTGGATGACTCCACTCCCGGATCCTCTGCATGTGGATGCTCCACATCAATCTAAGGCTCCTCAACCTGAGCTAAAAGCTCCTCAATTGCATGTAGTTGAAGCTCCCTCTCAAGGGAAACTCACATGGCCTTCTCCTCATTGAATCTGACATCCCTGCAAACCACTATCATCCTGTTGGTCAAAAAGTACACCCGATAGTTTTGAGGTGTATTAATGTACCCCACAAATATCCCCAACTCTAATGTTGGCTCAAGCTTCTTCCGTGCATCTTTGGTCACATGGAAATATACCGATGACCCAAAAATCCTAAAGTGACCAACATCTGGCCTCTTACTAGAATAAGCCTCCTATGGTGTCTTCATCCCAAGTATCCAATTGAGGCTACGGTTCTAAACATAAACCATTGTGTTGCATGCCTGATCCCACAAGTGGAGTGGTAGGCCATGATCATGCAACATCGCCATTGCTACCCCTACTATGCTTTTGTTCTTCCTCTCAGCCACCCCATTCTGCTGAGGGTTATGGGGTGTTGTCAACTCCCTTTTAATTCCATCTATTGCACAAAAGTTCTTAAACTCATTGGAGACATAATCAGCACTGTTATCACTCCATAGATATTTAACCTTCTTGCCCGACTCTTTCTCCACCAATGCTTTAAACTCACAAAACTTTGTGAAGGTTTGATCCTTTTTCTGCATGAAAAATATCCATCATTTTCAAGAAAAGTCATCAACAAATATAACATAATACATGTGTTTGGCTGTGGATGTTACCGAGAATGGTCCATACACATTTGAATGGACTCACTCTATAATAGCCTCCACTTGACTATCTTTTTTTGAAATGAAGACTTGGTGTATTTACCCAAATTACACCCCTTTCATGTATCAACTTGCTCTAGTGTACCTTTGGGAAAATTTGTGGAGATCTGTTGCATGATCTTCAAAGCCCCATGATGCAAGTGGCCTAATCACTTATGTCACAACTTGCCAACATCTTAACTCTACACCATCTCTGCCTTCATGCTCAAAGTAGCACAATCCTCTACTTCCATCTTATAGAGATTATTCACACATAATCCATATCTTCTTTACCTGACCCATGGCTATGTGTTGAAAGAACGCCTCTCCATTCGAGAAGATCACATCATAACCTCTATCCATGGCAACAAATACCAAGTTCTTCTTTAGCCTGGGCACATAAATAACATTCTTCAAGGTGAGTGGAGCCCCATGCTCCCTCTGAAAAGTAATCGTGCCTAATCTAGTAGCATTATACCTCCCATCATCACCCATCTCAATGTGCATCTGGAGATCTTTCTCCTCCAGGTCACTGAATAACTCCTTGTCACCAATCATGTGGAATGAAGCTCCACTGTCTAATTACCATACACTTCCCATCATCAATGACACCATGCATGCAATGAGGGAAAATTGCAATTCGAATCAAGAGGCCAAAGCCTCACTCGCTGCTCCTCCTGAGGACTTCTTCTTGGACTTCTTTAGTGGACAAATTGTAGCAAAATGGCCCAGCTCATGACAATGAAAGCATTTCACTTTCGTCATGTTTTTCTTCTTGCTTCCATGGCAAGAATCTAATTTGGAATGGGAATCTTTCCTTTTCCCCTTCTTTGCCTTAATCCCCAAGGCATAGTTCTCTTCATTATCGGTCTTTGATGAAAAGTCATCCCTAATGTTCCTCTTGATATCCTCCTGCATCAAATCCAACCACAGTCGTTCCTAATCTAGCAGCTTCTCCTGACCATTGACAGAGTCCTGATAACTATGCCAACTCTTTGGGAGTCTAAGAAGAGCAAGACTCACCATATCATCCTTGGCAACCGTGATTCCAAAGCTTTCAAGCTCATCCCGACATTGAGTGGACTTGCTCAAGTATTTCTGAATAGTCTCACTTTTCTTCATTTTGATTTTTCAAAATTTGTCCTTCAACACCAATTTTCTTTGGTCACTAATGTTCTGATATAAGTTCATCAATGATTTCCACATAACATATGGAGTTTCCTTTCCATGGAGACTCGAGACAATGTGGTCTCAAACTCACTCAAGGATTATCCACCTTTCCTTCACCACGCACTTCTACCATTGGGCCAAATTTTGTGCATCTGATGTGACTGGCTTAGGAAGGTCTTGATGAAAGAATTCCTTCAAGCCATTATCCTCCAGCAAAACCTCCATTATGTCCCTCCAGGCTATATAATTCAAGCTACCTTCCAAGGAATACTCGAACCACAAATTGTAGAACGCCATATGTCGATCCTAAAGTATGTATTGAAAATTTCAATTTCACCTATAACCCAATACTCAAAACTTTGAAATATCCTCTAGTATACTATCTTTAGCTCCGATACCATGTAGAATTTCATGTATATTCACAAGCTCATGCAATTTACTAAAGCATAGGACAAGAATCTACTTCTACTTTCAACCAATAGAAGCCAATACATCGATGAAAATAATATGAACATGAAGAAGACAAACCAATGGCACATAACACAATAAGTTTTCCTAGGGAAAACCACTACTCAAAACCTTGCCTATCTATATTGCATTAAATCATAAATATGAGTAAAGATACAAAGGTTGTTCTCACTAGAACAACCTTGCACAAGTATGCTCAACTCTCTTAGCTCACAAGCTAACTCAAGTCGAATCCTTGGTGTATTCAGCATCTCTCCAAGCACCTAATCTCCTGTGTAATTCCTAGTATGAATAGCTTGTATCTAAAGGGAATTCATGGTTCCAAAACTGCGCAATCCAAACATAGGTCCTTCTCTGATTGCATGCATGATATTTACAACCCAGTAAATCATACAACTGATAGTACATTATCCTTGCACTCTAATCTCAACTGGGTCTTTCTATGAACTGACATGCACGAGTTTCTCATGAGGGAATCTTCAGTTACATAGAGTAACACTTGTGGATGCACCAGTGCACTATCTGACGGTTAATCCTCTATTAGTTCCACAAATATTTAACTAATTTAACTGACCATAACTCATTAAAATGAGTTAATCTAATTACAACTCAAATAAATTCATCCTGGACTTGTAAAATTTAGGAGAACATATACATGACTACATAAATAATTCCAACTCAAAATTCCTAAGCTAATTAAGTTAATTAAACTTAATTAACTATTTATAAGTTGTTATGAGAATAAAATTCGATTTTAATTCACAATTTAATTCAAGGACAAATTAAACTGGAATTTCTAGTTTCCATTTCTCAACATTGATAAGAGCTCCTTTCCTCTTATGTTTTGTGTGTAAATTTACTTGTTATTATATGGCTTTGATGGTTTTTATATGGTTGTTATTTATGTGTTATTTATATGGTTATATGTTGGTTACAGGTATGGTTTTATGATCATCTTGAGTTATGGCTCTCATCGTGTTTTGGTTAGTAGATGAAATGTTAGTGAAGGAATGACCTAATTGATTATAATGCAACTAATGCGAGAGGGAATCATACCTTCTTGACTATTCTCAGATAAGTATGAGGTCCCTATGTTCATATGTGTTTTTATGTCATGTACGTTACATGTTCATGATGTGTTTGATGAAATGTTTGTCATGATTATCATGAGTCAGGTTAAGTCCTTGTTGAAGTTTTGTATTAGAGGAATTAAATTCTCATTATTTATCATTTCTAATAATTTCATCAAGTTCTAGGTAGAGGCCTGAGTCCTAGCCATAAAAAAGTGTCTTAGAATTCAGGGTCATTGGCACGGAACTTCCTAAAAAGTACCACAGTCACATGGAGGCATTGTTGTGGGAGCAACTAGAGGGGTTTGGTCATATGGAGGGCTTTTCATGAGTGTTGGGGGTTTAGCTCAGCCAAAAGACAATTTAACTCAAGGGTTGAGCACTTGGAGTGGTTGGTTAGCCTCTGGGGTTCCTGTAGCTCCTCAAGAAGGTCAATTTGGTTTTCATTTGTTGATTCCACTTCCTTAACTATACTTGGGGTGTTGAATCATATCATAGTAAGTCTTTGTCACATATTTACCGTGGTGGATTGGTTAGCTTGGGTAAGTGTGGGATGAGGGTGGTTACAAAGGATATCAACAACCATTGTAGCCTTCGTAAAATTAACAATCGTACAAAGGAGAAGTGTTGGAAGTTGCGACCAGAGCTTAACTTGTAGAACAGAAAGAAAAACATAAAGAAGAAGAATCACATGGCCATTAATTTGAACAACTAGGTTGAAAGCATCTTTGACATGGATGAGAATATGGTTTGTACGTTAGTACAGAAGGAGGTGAATATGAGTAGCCTTCAGCAACAACAAGAGAAATAAATTACCACTCTTTCACATAAAGATATAGGTCAAGAATACAAATATTGATGCTTTTTTTGACTCAATATCATAGGAGAATATAATTACATTAAAGAGGGTCAACAAATTGGAATTAGAAGTTCATGATCATCCAAGCCCATATCCATTGGGATGGGTAAATAAGGAAGCAAAGTTAAAGGTGACAAAATAGTGCAAAATTAGATTTGCTATTAGTGTTGATTATATTGATGAAGTAGAAATAGATGTAGTTCCCCTTTATGTATGTAAAGTAGTGTTTGGAAGTCCCTACATATATATGTGAGAGGCAATCTTCATGGGAAGATCCAACTAGTACCATCTTGTTAATGGTGGAAAATCATTCACCATAAACGCACACAAAGGAAAGTTGAAAATTTCATTAGTAAGTGCCAACCAAGTTAGAAATTGAACAGTTATAGCAAGATGTTTGTTTTACTATTTTTAAGAGAGAATAAATCTATGGGAGGGTAAGTAAGAGTAAAGGTATCCCAGGAGGGGTATACTAAAGGAAAAAAATAACAACTAGAAGAGTTGTTATATGCATACAAGGATGTGTTCTGGGAGCCTAAAAAGTTACCACCCAAGAGAGAAATGGAGCAAAAGATCGAGCTATTTCTAGGCACCCCATTGCCAAACATTGGGTTGTATGGGAAGTTTGTTATAGAAGCAAGTGAGGTGAAGAAATAATTTCAAAAACTACTAGAACATGGTTTCATTCAGCTAAGTACATCACCATGTGGTCACCTATCATCATAGTGCCAAATAAAGGATAGGAATTGGTGGATTTGTATTTATTACATGATACTAAACAAGATCATGCTCAAGAACAGGTACCCCCTACCCAACATTCATGATCAGTTGGACCAATTATAGCCAATGAAATGCTTCACGGAGTTGGAATTAAAGTCTATATATCACCGGGTTCAAGTCAGAGAAGAAGATACTTGGAAAACCACCTTCAAAACTAGCAAGATTTATGTGAGTGGTTAGTCACGCCATTTGCCCTATGTAATGCAATATCTACATTTATGAGGTTAATGAATGATATATTGTTCCCTTTTGTAGATTCATTTATTATTGTTTATTTGGATTATATATTTTTGTATAGTTCTACTGAGGATGAGCACATCTTGCCTTTGAAATGAGTGCTAGAGACATTAAACAAGCATCAATTTCTTGCAAATATCAAGAAGTGTGAGTTTTCACAACAATATTTAGTGTATCTGGGGTATGTGATAGGTGGAGGAGAGCATAAGATAGATCCATCCAAGATAGAGGTCATCATGAAATGGTCAGTGTCTACTAATTTTTCTAGAATTACGAGGTTTGTTGAGGTGTCACAGTACCTGAGGAAATTCATAACCTCATTTTCAATGGTGGAAACACCACTCCATGGCATAACAACATGTGGCAAGAGTTTATAGCGGTTGAAAGGTTTAGTAGAGGGCCTTTAAGGAGCTAAAGAAGAAGATAATTCAAGAACCAGTTCCGGCATTACCGAACTTGCAGTAGCCCTTTGAAGTGGAGATAGATGTGAGTGGGTATGTTATGGTAGTGGTCTTGATGGAGGAAGGAAGGCTTATATGCTACCATTATGAATTATTTTATGCGGAAATTCTTAACTACCATACCTATGACAATGAGTTCTATGTCTTGGTGAAAGCTGTGAAGAAATGGAAGAATTATCTGATGGGGAACGAGATAGTAATCCATACAAATCATTAGCCACTATAGTACTTGTAGGACTGTAGTAAGCTACAATAGACCAATAATTACAAGTGGTTGGGGTTTCTAAAATAGTTTTAGTTAGTGATCATGTATAAGAAAGGAAGCACAAATAATTTGGTCAACATGCTTTCAAGACCACCCACATCGAATATCACATATTTGGGAACTATGACGCACATGGAGCCATTCACCCAAGATGCATATTGTTATCCTCCACAATATCCCAAGGTTGAGAAAGGAGATCGATGGAGGTAACCTCAGACCACTTAGGGTTTAGCAGTTAGCCCTACCAAACCACAAAGGGATCTCTCTATGAGCTCACAGCCAGTGATGACTGGAGTAGGAAAAGATATTAGGCTAGGTCTGTTTCAACTCTAGGGTTTGAAAATTTTAGGGTTTTGCTGGATCAGGAGTCAAAATCAAGGAACTATGTCAAATCTCAAGGGTTTAGTTGCAAGAGATATAAAGGAGTGGGGTAGGTATGCCTTTGTGATACTTTTAGTCTTTTTCAATGTAGTGTAGGGTGGAAAAGCAAAGATTCAAAATGAGCATGGAAAGCATGAATTCATTTATCATAATATAGGTAACATAAACATGAAATTCCTAACAAAACAAAGCTTAAATTTAAGAATTTTGTTTAAAACCTCTTACGATAATCACTGAAGAGCATAGATATGGAAAGGAGATGAAATTATTATTCATATAAGCTATTAACAAAAGAAACACATTATCACAAATCCATACGACAACAATTCCTAGATAATAGTTGCAACTGGCCTTTGATTTCCTGTAAAAGATGATGAGTACAAGCTCCAAGCCTTTCACTCACTAATGTCCAACCCTTAATACTTTTAAATCTGAAATATTTATGCAATGGTTTATAGAAAAAATATCTTGAAACAAATTTCAATATTTATTACAAAAATTATAAGAATAGATCAAACTTCTACTAATATCAATCAGTGGATTTCGGGTGCTATTCTAGGCATTCTGGTGTAATTGAGCCTAAAATAAACATTGTTGATAATCATGTTGTCCCTATTTTTTTGCATTTGGTTTGAGCGAAGGAGGAATGGATATGCATATAAATTGTCCCAACTTTCCTCTGAGCAGAGGCCGTGATCTTTTAGTTGGGAAAATATGGGAAATTATATGAAAAAAATGAGAAATCATGACCGGGTGCATGTAAATTGAAATAATTTTGACCATTCGGGGGGAGGGTAACAGGATTATTATGAACCATAGATCTAGGCTGGCTGATCCAGACTAATTATATCTCGGACGTTGATCCGGGTTGTTATATATCACAATCTCAACAGGGAGAGGGGCTCTTAACCATGTTCCATAGTGTTTTTCTGACGAGCTGGACCCAAAAATTTATCAAGAACAACTTTATAAAATATCGCATCTACTTGACTTTATCACATCGTAATCGAAGAGGGTACATGGGAGTGGAACCATAAACCTGGACTCGAAAATACTTTCAAATCGATTATATAAATTATCGCTTCTACAGGATCTTACCATATTACAATTGCAAAAGGGAGATGGATGCTACGAGGAAGGAAATTTAGATTGGTGTGATTACCAATTTCGATATCTTAATCAGTGGGCTGGGACTTATCAATAGGGGCTGGGACTTATCATCGAGGGATAGGACTTATCGCCAGGGGTTGGGACTTATCATAATCTGGGTAATGTTGCGATATCAGCAGGATAAATTTATTGGCGTAGGGGGAAGGAACACTGCGATATTGCAATCACAAGTAGGAAGGGAAGGCAGGCGTTGTTTTATTGTAATATGCACCGATAGCGATAATGCGATGCACTGATAGCGATAATGCGATGCGGGATCGTGCGATGTGGTAGCACGTGGCCTGCAAGAGTGGGCAGGAATTACATTATATATAACGCAATGCGATAGTTTAAAGGACTTCAGCAATGGTTTGAAATATTTTCGAACATTTCAAAAGAAATTGGAACAACGGCTAGGGTTTCAAATATTACATGGACTTCAGCTAGAGTTGGAATATTAAAGGGACTTTGGGATGAGGATAGATTTTAGGAATTTAAATACGGAATATGAGTTTTTTCCATGGAAAAATGGGTTTTTGACTAGGATTTAAGGGTTTTCCCAAGGAAAAAGGGGTTTTAAAGGGAATGAGGGGATTTATAAGGGATGTTGAGGGAGGTATATGAAATATGAATAAAGATGTCAAAATAAGCTGAAATCTCCTTGAGCATCATTTTTCCCTATTACTACTCCCATGATGATGACATGACCCCTATATGACTCATTGATGATATGACCTAGACACTTATTTATTGACAAGGAGTGATGGCAAGACCAAGACGTCATTTTGACCTTGATAATGGAGAGAGTAGTAATGACCTAGAACTGACCAATAATCAAATTTTATTTGAAAATATAACAATTTGACCTAATAACCCTATCAACCACATGGAAAGAGTACATTTGATCACTGGTGACTGACAAGACTAAAAGACGCTAAACCTCGGCTCCAACTAGGGATGGTAGCTCCTTTAGGAGGTGTCAAGAACACTATAGACTGGGTAGCCTAATCCATTGGGAAATAGAGTCAAAAATAAAAAACAAGACTTGAAACTGAAATGACTTGACACACTTGACTACTGACTTAACTTAAAGAAAACTGAAACTAACTTGACTTGACTTACATATGGCATCAGATTATCAGAATCTTAGGGCCTTCACCTCGGGTTTCAAATCCTGATGGTAATCGCCCACCTGCTGAAGATATATATACAATCATGTGAAATGATACCTCCAATGTAACCAATCCAAAAAATGGCTACTTACTTGAATCATGCTCACACTTTACTTGATCCATAAATATAATAAAATTCATCTCCCTTGATGATTGAAGCAAATTAGCAAAAGGATCCTGAAACTTGTGAATGGCTAATTTTTCTTGATGATCAAGCACCAGGCAAGAATCTTCTTCATTACTCTCCTAATATGACTACAAAATTTTGTATGAGATTTGTAAAGAGACTCCTACTGAACAAGACAATGAAGCTAGCTGCCTGATCAAATTTGTGTCATCTTTGTTTTGGAGCTCATAGTTAACTAATGGAGAAGGACTTTGATCACAGATATCATCCAAAACATCAACTATTGGATTATGGAGAACTTGAGAGGATTGTTGCAACTTGTCATACATTGGTTTCAATGAGACCACATGATTTTCTATAATCTTGTCATTCTTTGCTTCAGAGATATTATAAAAACAATTCTTCAAAAACTGAAATGAATCAAAACTTAATGGTACAGAATTATCCTGCATCAATTCATAATATGTTTCAGATTCTAAGCTTTCATCCGTGGTTTGAAACTCAATGTAACTCATTGGTTATGATTCTAGAGTGAAAGAAGCTTCCATATCACAAGTGACCTCCTCAACCAATTCATGAGAAGGCTTCCCATTTATGTTGTTCACAACTTTATTTTCTGCTTGCTTATAGTTTTCTCTTATTTTTTCAAATGAGGAGAAACATAAGGGTAAGGAGTCTTGATCAAGAAGTTCATTTTCTTCTTCGTGCTCAATATCAAAACTAAAAGACTACTGATTTCTAATCTTAGGAATTTTTCCTCTCGGTAATTGAAATGAAGTAAAACATAAAGGCAAAGACCTTTAACCTTCTTTGAAATTTCTTCACTTTCTTCATTGTTATCATGGCTAATATGTATAGGCTGAGTGCTACATTTGAGTTGCTGCAGTTGAACTTTCTCCTCCCAAAAACATGATGTTGATTGTCTTGAAGAGTCAGCCTATATTTCGACAACATAGTCATCGTCATATTTATCATACTTGGGTAAATCATCAATATAAGTAATTTCATCAATCCTACACATTATATCAGTAGCTTTCTTCTCCATAGGTTGATCTACAAATCCATTTTCGTGACTATCCATAAATGAATACAAAAAACTATCATTTTCTAATCTATGGTAACTGAGATTAGCAAGAAAATGGTTAGGTCCAGCAACACCTTCTTCTTCAACAACAAGTGGACATGGTTTTTCTAAACAAAAAATTCATCTCTCATGGTGATCTTTTGTATCATTTTTTCCATTGTACTTACCAAAATGTTGAGCTTCACTTCTGAAGATGTCAAGTACTCCTTCTTTGTGTTCTCTCTCTCTCTCTCCTGACTTCAATTTCGACCTTCTGACAAGTAGATTAGCTTCTACATCTATTGCACTGTCATTTCTTCGAGTGTCATAGTGTTCCTTTCTCTCAATTTAAACTCCATTTCCGGATCAAAGGCATTCAGGTAGTGTAAGAGAGAAAAACCAAGAGTCAATTTTATATCAGTAGGCATTGAATGGTATACTTGATTGAACCTCGCTGAAAAGTGTTGCTCTATTTCTCCTAGCTGACTTTTCAAATGATTATATTCTTCTAAAATCACAAAAGGATTACTCTTGATTACCCATTTATCAAGGAAGACTTTCCCAAACTGATGGAAATTGGAAATTCTTGCAGCTGGCAAGTTTTTGAACCATTTCTTGGCTTCACCTTACAAAGATAGAGCAAAAATCCTGATATGAAGATCGTCTTCTTCAACCTCAAGAAGGTCAAGATATTTTTCAAAGCTCTGAACATGTTTTTTAGTAGTGATGTTACCATATTCTCCATCAAACTTGGGAAGATATTTGTAATAATTTTAAGGGAAATCATGGAGTATAGGAGGTAAGATGAGTATGTACAGAAGTTGTAGGATTGGTCTTGATCTCTTGAAGCTCATCAATTTGAATATGATCGACATACGTTTTAGAAGAAGGGTCTTGATCAAGATCAAAATTTGTATTCACAGTCTTCGAAGGAAAGGAGTCAAATGTTGGTCTGGGATCTTTTCTCAAATACAATATACTCTATAAAACCTTCTTAACATTCGATGGTATACTCTAACTAAATGGGTTAAGGTTAGCTATGATAAGATAATGATTTTAATTTAATAATAAGTTTAAGTTCCCTTTAGATATCTTAATAATAAAATTTTATATTAATAAGTTACCCAAACTTTAATAATAAGAATAATACTACAGTAATAATAATAATAATATTTAACATTATTAAAATCCATAACATTACTAATTGTTATTATCCCTAGATCTTTTAATATATGTTACATGTTAATTTTTATTATAGTCCCCAATTTTATTTTATTTTTTTAAAATCAAATTTGGTTAACATTTTACTTAACCAACCAATAATATTAAAGTAATATTCATATTTAACTTTAATGACAAAGGCTATAAAAATATATTAATATTAAACACTTACACATATACTAACTATTCTAATAATATTATTTTAACTAAATAATTTGACTAGTCAAATCTAGCCGTTTCATGGAGATTATAGTCGTTTGTCCAGTCTAGTCTAATATAGCTGTTTTCCAGTCAAACATAGCCATTGGAAGTTCTTCTATCCCTATTTAACATGTAGCCGTCATCATATTTTTCAACTTGTCCTAACAATAAACCACACTAGTTGGTTTGAAACGTGTCGACAAAATTATTCTGATGTGATTTTTCCGAAAATATTTCTTTCATAAAGAAATAATTTGTGAAAAAGAACATGAGGTTTTAGATGAAAGTCCCAGTTCAATACCTGATCTTTCCATATTGCCTTTTTATGTTTCTGTTTATATGATTCATCCTCCAGTGGAGTATTTGAATTAAATTTGAAACTTATTTTGGAGTCGCCAGGTGAATGATTTCAGCCTTCCTGTCTCTGACCATTGTCCACCATCAGCAAACATATCTGATCCTTGTCATTCACACCCAGGGGAAAATATGATCTTTTGTACCCAGCAACAGCATCAAAATGTTATCCTCCACAATATCCCAAGGCTGAGAAAGGATATCGATGGAGGTTACCTCAAACCACTTAGGGTTTAGCAGCTAGCCCTTCCAAACCAAAATGGTCTCTCTCTATGAGCTCACATCCAGTGATGACTCGAGTAGGAAAATATTTTAGGCTATGTCTATTTCAGCTCTAGGGTTTGAAAATTTTAGGTTTTTGCTGGATCAGGAATCAAAATCAAGGAACTAGGTCAGATATCAAGGGTTCAATTGCAAGAGATATAAAGGATAAGGGTAGGTATGTATTTGTGATACTTTGAGGCTTTGCCGATGTAGTGTAGGTTGAAAATGAAAAGATTCAAAATGAGCATGGAAAGCATGAATTCATTTATCAGAAGATAGGTAACATAAACATGGAATTCCTAATAAAATAGAGCTTAAATTTAAGAATTATGTTTAAAACCTCTTAGGAAAATCACTGAAGAGCATAGACATGGAAAGGAGATGAAATTATCATTCATATAAGCTATTAACAAAAGAAAAAAATTATCATGAACTCATTCCACAAAGTTCCTAGATAATAGCTGCAACTGGCCTTTAATTTCCTGTAAAAAAAGATGAGTACAAGCTCCAAGTCTTTCACTCACTGATGTCCAACCCGTAATACTTTGAAATCAGAAGTATTTATACAATGGTTTATAGAAAAAATATTTTGAAACAGATTTCAAGATTTATTACAAAAATTTAAAAAATAGATCAAACTGCTACTAATATCAATCGACTGATTTCGGGTGCTATTCTAGGCTTTCTGGTGTAACTGAGCCTCAAATAAACATTATTGTTAATCATGTTGTGCCTATTTTTTTTCATTTTGTTTGAGCAGAGGTGGAATGGATATGCATAGAAATTGTCCTCACTGTCCTCTGGGCGAAGGCCGTGATCTTTCAGTTGGGAAAATATGGGAAATTATATGAAAAACAACGAGAAATCGTGACTGTGTGTGTGTAAAATGAAATAATTTTGACCATTCGAGGGGAGGGTAACAGGGAAATTATGAACCATTGATCTAGGTTGGTTGATCCAGGTCATTATATATCGCAATCACAATAGGGAGAGGGGCTCTTAACCATGTTCCATAGTGTTTTGCCGATAGGCAAGACCCAAAACTTTATTAAGAACAACTTTATAAAATATCGCATCCATCTAACTTTATCACATCGCCATCGAAGAGGGTACATGGGAGTGGAACTATAAACAAGGACCTGAAAATCTTTTCAATTCAATTATATAAATTATCGCATCTACTGGGCCTTAACATATCATAATTACAACCGGGAGAAGGATGTTGTGGGGAAGGACTTTTAGATTGGTGCGATCTTTGATTGTGATATCAAAATCGGTGGGCTAGGCCTTATCACCAGGGGTTGGGACTTATCACCGGGGGTTGGGACTTATTGCCAAGGGTTGGGACTTATCGGAATCAAGGTAATGTTGCGATATCGGCGGGAGAACTTTATCGGCAGAGGGGGCAGGAATGTTGTGATATTGCAATCGCAAGTGGGAAGGGAAGACATGCATTGTTTTATTGTAATATGCGTCGATAGTGATAATGTGATGCGAGATCATATGATGTGGTAACACGTGGCCTATGGGAGTGAGTGAGAATTACATTATATATAATGTGATGTGATAGTTTAAAGGACTTCAGCAATAATTTCAAATATTTTCAAACATTTTGAAGGAAATTGGAACAACAGATAGAGTTTAAAATATTACATGGACTTCAGCTAGAGTTGGAATATTAAAGGGACTTTGGG
Organism: Pinus taeda; assembly: GCA_000404065.3. Taxonomy (NCBI): domain Eukaryota; kingdom Viridiplantae; phylum Streptophyta; class Pinopsida; order Pinales; family Pinaceae; genus Pinus; species Pinus taeda. Next base: position 65,927 of record APFE031482495.1, read on the forward strand.
ATAAGGCTAGAGTTTAAGAATTTGAATACGGAATATGAGTTATTTCCAAGGAAAAATGGGTTTTTGGCTAGGATTTAAGGATTTTCCAAAGGAAAAATGGGTTTTAAAGGGAACGAGGGGATTTATGAGGGAAGTTGAGGGAGGTATATGAAATGTGAATAAAGATGTTGAAACAACTTGAAATCTCCTTGAGCATCATTTTTCCCTATTACTACTCCCATGATGATGACATAAGGTGATGAAATGACCCCTATATGACTCATTGATGATATGACCAAGACACTCTTTTATTGACAAGGAGTGATGACGAGACCAAGATGTCATTTTTACCTTGAGAATGGAGAGAGTATTAATGACCTATAACTGACCAATAATAAAATTTTATTTGAAAATATAAAAATTTGACCTAATAATCCTATCAACCACATGGAAAGAGTACATTCGATCACTAGTGACTGACAAGACTAACAGACACTAACACATATAGGGAGGAATATTCAAAGGATGAGGACTTCAAGGAGGTGTTTCAATTGTTGTAGAGCCAGAGTCGTGTGCACAATGGTTACAACAAAATTCACTACCATCTCTAGAACTAGTTACTCTATAGGTTGGCTCAATTTTGTTCATAAAGGTGAGCAATTATAGTTTATTAGAGAGGCTTACACCTCCAAAGTTGCTTGGCACTTTGTGTAGGGGAGATAATGGCCAACTTGCACAAGTATGTGTATTGACCTAAGATGCAAAATTAGGTATACGGGTTCATTAGAGGATGCATGCATTGCTGTACCAATAAGCCTAATAATAGGAAATAGGGTTTATATCATCACTTACCTATACCAACTTGTCCTTGTGAAAGCATTTCCATGGAATTTGTGGGAGGTTTACCAACAACCATGAAGGGACATGATTACTTGTTTGTGGTGGTTGACAGGTTCAACAAGATAGGTGTTTTTATGCCCTATAAAAGCACCATCAATGGGAAATAGGCAACAAAATTGTTCTTTGGATAGGTATGGATGCACTTTAGGATACCAAGGAGCATCATTTCAGATAGTGACAAAATATTTCTTAGTGCATTTTCAACTATGTTGTGGGAGAATATGGACACAAAGTTTAATAGGTCTACAACATTCCATCCACAGAAAGATGGGTAGACAAAAGTATTCAATAGTACTTTGGTGTAGCTTTTGAGGGGTTACAATAAGAATCATTTAAATACCTAGGATGAAAATATGGTATATATACAATACCCTTATAATAGAGTCGTCCACACTTCTACTGGTAATTACCCATTTGAAGCTTGTTTGGATATTTGGCACCTTCGTATTTGGATATTTCATAAGGATGAAAAGGAGGAGTAAGGTAGGATATTACACGGGATGCCTTGAGGGTTGAAAAAATTGTTGACAATATCAGGTAGATTCATATACAAGTACAGGAGACACTACATAAGTCATGGGAAAAATATAAGGCCAACTATGATCAATACAAAATAGAGAAATTGTTCACAGTGGGAGACATATTATGGTTATAGGATCCTAGTAATAAAATAAAGGCTTTGTGGCATGGTCCCTTTGAGATATTGGAAAAGGTCATAGATAATGCCTATAAAATCAGTTTACCCTCATACATGCACATTTACTTAGTTGTGAATTTAAAGAATTTGAAACTCTATGAGCTTTCCATGCTAGACCAAGAAGAGGATTAAGTTCTACCTTCTATGGAGGATTTGGAACCAAATGCTCAGGAAAAGTTGAAAGAAAATATTGCTAGCCTCTTTCTCATGTAAAATCCACCACTATGTATTTGACATATTGGGATACAATTGTTATCCTAAGTGTGTTTCTAGATCCTATTTTGTCTCATCCTACTTTATCTCTTTATGAGGTGTCAAGGTGAGAGAAATTGAGGGGTTGTCATAATTTTGTTGTATATTTGTATTATTGGAAGATAAATGTATAATGTGAGAAGAGATATTATGGATTGAGACCTTTTCTACCAAATTTATTGTCTCTTCTTCTTGTCTTTCTTATTTTCTACATTTTATCAATTGGTATCAAAATCCTAAGATCCAATTTGATATGTATGTTGTTCGTCGATTGAGTGAACCATTGTGATGTGTGACTAAGAGACCAACATGAGGAAGAAAGCTACGCATCCAAAGTTAAGGGATATGTGTGAGAAAAGGGCATAAAAAAATTTAAGGTGAAATATTGTGAGAGAGCTCACTATTAAGAAAGAGTTGTGTTTGCATGATGCAATGTGGAACTATGTGTGTGGATGGGCCTATGCACTCATGAAAGAGATTTAATTCGTAATATCCTTCTGTGGAAGAGTGGATCTATGTGTGGAAATGAAAACCTATGTGTGTAGACCTTTCGTTAAATATTTCTTCACTTGGACTATACAAGGAAGTTGCAAGTGATCAATTGTGTGGGATTGCATATTTATAGACCCTATGTAGCATGGTGAAACATAAATCTAGATGTAGTTTCAAGGGATCTACTTCAGTGCATGCATTTGAGAAATTTTCATTCTCACCAATGTTAGTGCATCCTCTAGATGCTTCAATATGCTCTGATTTTGAAGAGGATGTAGACATATCTTTTCCAAAATTGGATATCATGTGTATATGTTCTCAATGTCTCCTTTGTAATTTGTTGTATGAATCATTTCAACAAAACTCTTTGGTGTAATAGAACTTCTATTCCTAGTGGACTACATGAAGCCTATTTAGGAGGTTGGTTGAGTTGTCTACAATGATCTTCAATTTCCCTTTTAAAAATATGAATAATATTATATTTAATTGAGAGAGTTTATTTGGTATAATGGAATTTCCAAAGCCACAAGTAATTTGATAGGTTAGCTAAGTTTCCTTTCAAGATCAGAATACTTCATTTATTAATTGATACAATTTATCCTATAATGTGAATTATTGCATGAGGAGAAGCTTGCTTTGAATTTTTTTGTTTATCCATTTGCATATTCATATAAGACAAATTTGATTTTCATGTATCTTGAATAAAAATTTGGATATTGCTTCCAATTTTTTGAGTTGTAAGATATGAGTTCGTTATGTTGTGTGAGATCAAAAAGAGTTGTTCTGTGCAGATTGAGAGCTAGAACCACTGTGGCCAAAGTCATGGTGGGGTGAAAGAATTGTGAAATTGTGCATTAAGGCATGAACTTTGAACCCTCTCAAGATCTGAACCTCTAGAAGGGTTTTTATCCTATGTTAAATTTGATGTTGATCTCACAAATTTTGTGAAGAAATAACCAAACTTTAATGAGAAAGCTATCACAAAGGCCCACGATTTCTTCAACGAAAAATGATTGGTAGCTTATTTAGGAGACATCATCTCTAGGCTCAAGAATGAAGGATGGAAAGAAGATGAGATCTCTAATATGATAAATCTCCCCCACTTCTTGTTTTTAGAAAGGTTTGGACAACTAGAATATTATGGAAATCTTGTAATTTCATGTTAATTTATTCTTTGTTTCTCAAGTTTTCCCTAGCAAGATGTACCAGGGTTATAAACACTGTGATTCAGACCAAATTGGTGGCATCTATTTTAGATCGCAACCTCTCCATCGAAAGATTGTGGCTATATGTTCAATAGTATAGAGATAAACAAGATCTGTCAGCAAAATTAAAGTCTAATATTTTAGCAAAGTTTAGATATCAGCAAAGATTTAAGGAGCGATCGTTGCTTGAGGGTAAGGTTGGCTTACAAAGTAGCATGCGAGGAGAAAGAAAATTGTGGTGATGTTTAATGCAATTAAATGAATTGAACTTCTCTCATTATTTTATTATTCCTCTCCACAATCTACTCAATGACCATATCTCTACTTGATGATCATAGTAATTCAATTTGGTTGGAAAAATGAATTTGATGCTCACAACACTCTAATAGAACTACGAAAGGAAATTGCAAATTTTATTTGCGAGAAGCTTGAGAACAATGCTTGATATGACAAAATATAGAGTTACATGTGAGTATTATTATATATATTAAATAAAAAAAATTGAAAAAATAAAATTGTTGATTGGCTTAATAAAAGCCAAACTTTGAAGAAAGGGATTTGAATTTGACAACATCATTTGCCACAAGTGGTTTTTTCCTTGTAGAAATAATTCTTCAATGTTAAAAATAAAGTTGTAAAACCATGATCAAATCAATTTTTTGGTGGTGTTGTGTCCCAAATCTGCTTGAAATTGAGTGAGGGGGTCTTATGAACACTTTGTGGTGAATTTTTCTTAGAGGCTTATGGTATTTTGTGTCTAGTTTTGAGACAATAGTTGCAAAATCATCATCACACAATAATACACTTAAGAATTTGAAGCACAATCAAACATAAGCATCATATAGTTGCAATATAATCACATCATCTTTTAAACAACCCATCTACGAGCATCAAATTTTTCAACCACTTCAGCAAGGGAGAAATCAAAGCTTATGAATTTAATCATTGAGAAGCATTCAATAAATCAATTGTAACTATCAAACATCATTTTCATAAGATAAATTGTAATCAAGTTGAATCATAACTTGCAATAGTTTCTTTGTAAGAGTTAGTGTCAAAATCAAGTTGAATTGCAATTTTCAGTTGCACTTTTGGTTGAACCTAACACCCCAAACTTGATTGAATCATTAAAATTCAAAGTCAAATTTTGAGTAGTTAGAACTCAAGTGATTTTAAGAATCACTAGTTTTGGGTGGATTTTCGATGGTATTCTGTTAGAAAATTATATATTACAGAGCAATTGAACACATAAAAATATTGCATAAATATAAACACATAAAATGCATAAAACAAGAGAGACACAGATATATGTGGTTCGCCCAGTTTGGGCTACATCCACAGAGAAACAGCTAGTCCTTCCTTTTATATTATCCAACAAAATGAAGAGATACAACCCACATCATATCCGATGTAATTCCCTCTTCGATCTCACACAATTTCCTCTCTCTTTCTCACTCAAAATACACATCTACCTAGCCAAATACAATTCCCTCATATATAGTGAGGGGTTTCCTTCTCTGGAAAAAAACCAAAATTAAACATAACTTCTATTGTCAGATTTCCGCCTAACGAGCAGCCCAGATTGACTATGGAATTACAACATTTTATAAAGAAATTTTACATCTATTTTTAGCATTGGACCCCCCTGGTGGCACGCAAAAACGGGCGGCATTGCCACCCCATTATGAACTGGGGGCCAATTGGGTGATACCTTTGAATAAAGAAGATATTCAGGCTCCACACCCAACATATTTGACACCCTTAACTTCATAAAACAAAATCAAGTAAGCAAGTTCAAGAGAGCATGGTACAAAACAAACAAACTTAAGAAAGCAATTTTAAGTGAATAAAGAAAGTAAATTCAAGTGAGCGAGTTCAAATGGAGGGACATATTGAATTGTTGGAGTCATCATGCACAAAAATACTCTTTATTCAGTGGAAATGTGTTTGAAAGTAAAGAAAGATCAATTTGATCTTCTCCAAACTCAAATTCAGCTTATTCATGATGAACAACAAAAGAATTTTGAAGTAATAATGGTTTATAACAACCCTCTTTTTGAGGAGGAAAATGATCATGAAGATGATAAATATGAAGATTCTAAGCCATTCTAGAAGATGATGAAGTTTTACATGATCATATTCAACCTTATTTTTCCAAACCAATCATTAAATTTTGGGAATAAATCTGGTGCAACAAAAACTGACATGGGTTAGGCTATGACAAAGATGACAACACCTTACATATTCTAGATTATTCAAAACCAATCAATTTTGTCAGCGGTGGTTTTTTGGATAATGAAACATCTAACAACAATGAGGAGAAAGGAAAGGGAAAACATTGCAATCACATTAGCAATGTGGAAGATAATTGTTTAATCTTCATCCTTGTCACTGTTAACACTCAGGTTGTTCACTGCTTCCTAAAGGGAATACGGCCGAGGTAACCACTGACCAATCTTGTAGTTACAGGTCCTAGCCTACCTGCAACCAGAGAGGGCTCTCTCTTTATGGTTTAGCTTTGTTTGATGAGTGTTTTAGGCTAGTTATGATGCACTGTTTGTTTTGAATTTGGTGGGTTGATGAATTCATATAGAACTGAGGTATAGATTTACAGGACAGTTTGTTCCATTGGGCATGGAGTTGAGGTATTTGTGCTTTTGAAAGTGGATTTGTGAAGACAGAGTGTTGCTGCAGAGCAAGTTAGGCATGTGTGAAACAATTTATCAGATTTGTTGGTGAAATTGGGGAATTAGTGAGTGAAAGGCAGTTAAGAATCTTTCACTATGCTAATGAAGAAACATGAAAGTATTGCTTAAGAGCAGTTAAGAATTCTTAAACAGTATTCACCATGTTAGGATAAGTTTAGACATGAGCAATTAAGAATTCATATCCATGGCTAATCCAGCAGAAAACATATTTAGAAGTAGAGATTTAGCATAGGGTGTTTGAAACAAATCCTGGGCTATTCTTTTTCTCTACTTACTAAGATTATGAAAACATAGGAGTTATGGAATAAACAGGAAACACATACACAGTTAAGAGAAACTTATTGATTCAGCAAATGACACAGGAATTCTACAACAAAACAGAGCTTTACATATCCATCTTCAGACAGCGTTGGAACCAGAAATCTTCATCAGCAATTTTTATTATCAAAAAGTCTTCAGTATACCACAGAGCTCTTCAGAGAGAATTGTATTACAACCGACCCTCGATGCGTTATCTGAGGGGATATATATACAAAAATAGGGTATAAAATATCTTAGTAGAAAGTTATGGTGCAATAAATTGCACCACCAACTCTCTTACAAAAAGTAATTGACAACATAAATATAGCTTTTAATGCTGAGGTAGCCGACATTCTTCTGTCAGACATATTTGACTTTATGGCTCTGGAAAGTAGGCCGTAGCAGTGCTTTTAATCCTGCGTTAATTTTAGCCTGCTATTTGGGTGCATTGCTGAGTCATCTGTATGCTGCTTGCTGTACCTGTATGCTGATCTGCCTGCTGACTTGTATGTTGATCTGCCTGCTGACCTGTATGCTGATCTTTCTCCAAAAAAGGCAAAAAGCAAAGTGGAATTATCTGGGCAAAATATCCAACATTTCTTGCCACCAATCAGCTGGGGGTAGCTGATGTCTCCTCATTTTAACCACGGTCTCATCTGCCTATGTATGTATATAAAAGTTAGGAGGGACTTCGAATAGATGATTTATTTCATGTTCAATAAAGAACAGATTCTCCAGCTTGTCATAGAGGGATTGCCCAGAGGGAGGCCCTACTTATTCTGTGGAGCTGCTGGATGCTGTGATCTGGTTTTCAACATAATTGTTGATCCTTGTCATATACTGATTATATGACAGCAGTTGTCCTGTGCCAGTCACTAGGCTTGGCAGTCCTTTGTCATGTAGAATAGCCATTTTAGCTCTAAATTCATCTATCTCAACCTTCATCTCCTGACATTTCCTCTCCAGTGTCTGAGTAAAATTCCTTAATGTCAGTACCTTCTTGGTTGTGAGGATTGTATCTGTTCTGCTGCTTATTTGTAGAGCAGCCAATTCCTCTGTAGTGCGGTTATTGAGAAAATGAATCATTTTGGTGGCCTGCTCAGGCATTATTCCCAGGGCTGTCCTGGCTCTCTGAATCTCTACATGAGCTATTTCTATTAGCTCCACTTGTTCAAAAATTGCCTGAATGGACCTCCATTGGTCCTGTATGATTGGCCAATTTGCCCAAATAATCTTCTTTTTTCTGCATAGGGTTTTTACCTACATCAACTCTTTTTTCTAGAGGTTTTCACTTTTGCCTCCAAGGCCTTTATTTCTCTTTGCTTTTTCTCACTGTCATCTTTGATTTGTCATAACTGGCCTCCAGCTTGGCCAGTTTTTCCTTGGCAATATTTATTTCCGTGACTTGAGTTTCCAGCTCTTTAACAGCCTTCATCAACTCCTCCATGCCCATGCTGGATTCTGTTGTTGCTGTTGCTTCTACTGTTGCTCCTGTTGCTGATGTAGCTGTAGTAGGTGCTGGAGCAGTAGGAGGGGCTGTTGTTGCTTGTGTTGGAGGGGCAGGTTCAAGGTTTGTTGAAGTTTGAGGGGGTTGGGAGGCTGATTCCCCTTGCTTGTCCTGCAAATATTTCTCTAACTCTGCCTCCATTTGTAGTATCCTTTGGTTCATGACTAGGAGCAGCTCCATAGCATTATCCACCTGTTTTTCTTGTGCAAGCTCTGCTGTGTCAGGATGGATGGTAGGAGGCAATTTTTCCTGTCTCCTCAATGCAGCTATATCATCCTCTTTTTTCTTCATAAGGGCTCTAACACCCTTTGGGTCTTTTGGGTCATGTCCCAAATCAATAATTATGTCCTCCAAAGTCTTTATTCTGTTGTCTTTCGTGGAGGAGGAAAACCTCTCCAAATCAAGCTGTCTGTTTGTGTGCTTTAGGGATTCTTTTAGCTGATGGGCCAGCATTGCCCTGTCAGCAAGTGTTGCATACACCATCTCCCCAGTCTGTTTGTGCAGCTCAATCTGATCCATGGGGTGTATGTCTTTAGCAAAACCTCTAGGTTTGTCCTGTAGTAATCTGTTGTGGTCTTTGGATGTGGGACTTTGGGCTTTAGATGAGTGAAGATCATCTTTTCTTCCTTTAGATCAAAGGCAGCCATCAATCTTTGCTTTTTGGCTGGGCTTGTATTCAGGAATTGCTCATAGAGCTGCACCCTTAGCAACTCATTTTGTGCCTTGATCTCTTTGAAGCCTTCTTTAATTGTAGCTGGCTTTTTGCCCTGTTGTCTGGAGGAGGACACCTCCATAGTATGTTGTTGAGCCTATTCTAGCTGAAATGAGCTAGTGGCAGTCTGTTGGCTCATTTTTCTTTCTTTGCTTTGGCTTTCTGCCAGCTCTTCACTTATGTCTCCTTCTTCTGCTTCAGGGTCTACCCTCGGCCTCTTGGCCTCTGGTTGATGTGATGACCCTGTTGGAGGTGTGATTTCTTCTCTGTCTCTCTTTTTCCCTCTCTCATCATTGAGAGGAGTATGCAAAACTGGGTTTTGAGTTTGTTCAGTTTGCTGGGGAGGGGCCTGTCCTGATTGCTGGTCCTCTGAAGTACTAGGCTGCCCTATTTCTACCTCTTGCTGTTCATCCATCTTCTCCTTTCCTTTTGTTGTGGTTGTTGTTGCTGGAGCCTACTGGATATCCTGTGCAGCTGGGGCAGTAGAGGTGCCTTCTCCTGCTTGGACTGGTTGCTTGAATAAGACCTGTTGACAAGAGTCTAAGTCAAGAGTTTTTTCCAAGTCCTTTACATTCTGCTCCAGTATTTCTTCCTGAGTCAATTCCTCTACTATTGATTCAGGCACCCATTCATCTTGATTAGAAAAGTGTTGTACTTGAGGGAGTGGGCAATTCTTATAGGCTAGCAGCCTATATTTAACCCTCCTGGTACTGATGAAACCTTCAAGGTCATAAGGGACCCACCAAAAGCTTCTCTTGAGTTTGAGTTGTTGTCCTAGTATTTGGTCAGCTTCTTGCCAACCATCGTTTTTGTTCATGGTAAATGGGCCTAGGTGGTCCCTGAACTTCAGGTTGGCTTTCTTCTTGGCACTGTGAAAGTGTGTTAGATCAGAGTTTATAAGCTATCTATAGTACTCCAGGGAAAATAGCCTCATAGGGACATACTTTGGGAGCGTGTAGGGACAAAGCTCACAGCCATAAATTCTTATGACAGTGTGGTTTTGATACAAGTACCAATCACCAATTTTGTAGCTTCTGGATAGCTGCAAGATTTTCTGCATATCCTTGGACAATCTGATAGGGGGAGTCCTCTTTAGAAGGCATGTGACTGGATACACAAACTGATCAATGAATTCACAGTATGAGTAGGGGGAATTCTGGACTTGGTGGAAGACTGAAGACTAGAAGATCACAGACCTTCTCTCACCCTGTGAGTATAGCTTCTTGATTGAGCACTGGAAGCAATCTGTTTGGTAATACAAGAATAAGTGATAGATGTATGAGGAATATTTGAATATTGCCTCCCTGTTCAGCCTTGTCAATTGATCATGTATCTTATTAGCAATGTACTTGGCATAATTGTATTTCATAGCAGGGGGCTTCACAAGGCTGTATGCAGAGAGCATGACCAGCATAGTTAGATCAACATGCTTGTTTGTGGTGAACCCCAGCACAGAGGTCAGCATATCTACCAGTAGCTTGCCAACCTCATTGAAATCTGCATAGGAAAAAGGAGGTGGCCCAGAAGGTTGGCAGTCTGCCTTCATGAATTTCCTGGCTATGGCAGCAATGTCTACGCTAGAGAGTTTGGAGCCCTCATCTAGAAAATAGTTCATGTAGAAGGGGTATAGCAAACTGGGTCTGTTTGTAGTTGAGCATCTGGTTGATGGAATCTGGAGTTATATAAAAGAGGATGCTCCCAGATGGAGACTTCATAGCCCTGAGTTTCTGGTCATAGTTCTCTGCACATAGGTGGATGATTTCAGGGAAAATGTTCACAGGAGGCAGGAAGTAGGTGGGTAGATTAGATTGCCAGATCCCATACAGGTCACTGTTGTCCAAGTGACTGTTTCTTAACTGACAATATGTTTGCAAGTGGCTTCTCTCTGCCACAAAGTCTGTGATGAGGGCATCACTGTCCACCAGTGGCATAGCTTCTAGTTCTCTGTTAGGTGGATTTATTGGCACTACATCCAGAGTAGCTGGAGTCACCATTGTCTTGTTTTTGCTGGTGGTTTACTGTATTTTAAGCTTGATGTGAATGCTGAGGAATGGCTTACTACTCTATGTTTGCAGTGAGCAGTTTGGCAGTGCAAGGAGGTTGTCACAGGCTTAATGAATCTGTGGGGCACTCTATTTTGAGGAACTAGAGTGTTTTTGAGCTGGTTAGCTGGTTATTTGCAGAGAATTCCTTTAGCAGGGGTGGGGGAACTTTGTCAATTCAGTCTTCTAGCCGGTGGCTCGGCTTCTTTAGTTTCTTTTTTGTGGAAAAATGGTAAGTTTTACAGAGGGTCACGGGTTTCTTCGAGACTTCCGTCGCGCAGGGGTTTCAGAGGCTTTTTAAGTAGATTTTAGAGGTGAATTTTAACAATGTGGGTCCTTTAGCTGAGTTGTTTAAGCAGGAAAATAGGATTGCAAGGAGAACAGTGGACAAGAGAGGCTGCCTGCGGCAAAATACCTGGTTTTAATGGCGTACGAGGCGCTTGCACCGGTCGAATTGGCTGAATTGCAGGTAGTTGGGTTGATAATGGAGGCGGCAACAACTTTGGCGGATAGCTTTTTCTTTTTGACCGTTGTAGGTTGAATTTCGCTTTCAGAGGAGCTCCAGGCGTCGTAGAAAATAATGCGAAATAACAGTTTTTTGATGCCTTTTTATGCATTTTAGGCATATTGGCGCCTTTTTGTGATGACATCATGCTGATGTCATCATGGGCCCGGGTACGGATAGGTGATGTGGTAGGTGACGTGGGCGCCCAGGTGGCGCTGACACGGTGGCAGGGTGGATAGGGTGAAGTGGTGGCCAGGGGTGACGTGGAGGCCTGGTGGCAGCAAAGCAGGGTGACGTCACGCTGACGGGGGCATGACATCAGCATGGGAGGAAGGCGGTAAGTGGTTTCCCCGGAGGGGTCCTTGGCAGTAAGTTGTTTGGAGGGGGGGCCAGCGAACAGCGCGGGCACCTGATGCATGGTGGGGGTACGGCGGTAATACCGCCCATCCCCCGGACGCAAAAGGTCGGGCAGTTGTGTTGGAAGATTGACTGCCCACCGTTGGATGGGCGGGGTGGGAGATTGCACGGCAGGCGGCGATCGTGATATGCCGCCACATTATGCCATGGGGACCCACTGAATATTAAAATATGTTTAATTATATCGGGCGCGCGAGGTGGGTAGAAACTTTAGGATTTCGGGTTTTATGGGTTTTATACGCGCATTTTATTTAATTTTTTTTTTTTTTATTCAAAAACTTTATAATAAAATGGGTTTATGGCGGAGGAAAGGGCAAAAAGGGTAAATGAGGGTAGGGAATTTGATTTTTTTGCCTTTTGACCATAGTTTTTTGCCAAACCCATAGTTTTTAGGATGATTTGAGGGCTAATACTAACCCTTGAGGGGTTGATATTTTCCAAGGAAAGTTTTATAGCTATAGCGCTTGGGGGAGGGTATCTATAGGTATTTTTTGGGAGATTTTCAAATAGATTGTAATAGGATTAGGGGTAGGGGGAGTTGGGGAGCCAATTAGTGATTAGTATGGTTTGTGAGTTGAATGAAGGGGTGAAGCCAAGTTTAAATAAGTGAAACTTAACTTAGGATTTTGAGGATAAATGAAAATGATGAAAAAAGGATGTTTTACACAAAAAATGTGGCTTCTTTTCATGTTTGAATTTCATGTCTTGACCAAGTAGTTTGTGATGTAATGGAGTGGAACTGGACACCTGAGCAGATCTCAAGGCCCTTGGGAGTGTTAATAAGAAATTATTTTTGGGGGAAACTAGGGAAGTTAGACATGCTTCCAATGCTTGTCCTCTACTCTTTGTTTTTGATGCCCACACCCTGAGTGGCATAAGTTTTTTCACTTAATAGGCCAATTAGTGATGGCTCTCCATTTCTGCAACCTTGCACTACTTACCCATCCTAGTAATCCTAACGTTTTTTCTTCATTAAAGTGGGTGCATTTGAATTAGCAGACCCTGATCTTCCTCTTTTTCTTTTGACTGCCCTCCTATCTAATATCTACCCTTATTTCTTCCAAGGCCCCAGATTAAGCAGTTGGGCACCTTTATTTCTCTACCTAGCTAGTCATCTGCCAAGCTTGAGCTGTTTGGTCAGGGAACATTCTCTATTCTGCAGCAAGCAACTTAACCATGGCATGGTCCAGTTTAGATTGTTGGGCCATCCATCAAGTGTGATTAGCAGCAGTATTTGGATAACATGACACTGCCAAATGAGCTTAGTAGTGGCATTTTGACTGGCCACTTTCCTGGTCTTTAGTTTGGGGTTCATTTTCTTTTTTCTCTTGACCACTTGATTTTCTTGCCCTTTGATTGTTCTTTTAAGGCATACCCTCTTTTCATTTTTTTGATTTTTTGTAGTATGTACACAAAATATGGAACCTTTGCAGCCTGCAATGATGAACATATTTAGCCCTTCCACTGTCAATCATGAAAGATGAAACCTATTGGTATAGGAACCTAACAGTCACCATTGTGGCAAGAAGAATATGTCAAAACTAGAATAATAAAATCCTAATTTAATTTGTCCTTGAATTAAATTGGGAATTAAATTGTAATTCTATTCTCATAGCAACTTGTAACAATTAACTAAGTTAAGTTGACTTAGCTAGCTCAGTAAATTTGAGTTGGGAGTCTATATAGAGTCATGTAGAGTGATCACTAAATTTAGGGGCCCAGGTTGAGTTCTTATTGAGTTGTAATTATTTAATTCAGTTTAACTGTGTTAAATTCAGTTAAACTAGTTCTAATTGTTGGAGGAACTAGTATGTGGTCTAGTGAATTAAATTGGATATAATTCACATGTAGTGATCAATCAGATAACTTATAATTCACTCAAAAACAACTCATGCATTCCATTTCAGAGGAATTCCCAGTTGAGATTAGAGTTCAAGGACAATGTACTACTAGTTGTAAAATCATCTAAATTAAACCAATGGTGCAAGAAATCAGAGGAATACCTATGGATGGATTACATAGTTATGCGTGAGGAATTTCCTAATTAAATATGGGCTAATTCCCAAGGGAATAGCGCAAAGAAGTATGGGCTTGGAAGGCATCAAATTTGAATAAGTATTGGCTTGAGTTGGTTTGTGAAGTAGTGAGAGAGTTTTTACTTATGCATAGATTGTTTGGATAGAACAAGCATTCTAGTTTCTTCTCAAACCTTCTGGTTAATGAAATATATAGATAACAAAGTTTTTTAGCTGAGGCTTTCCCTAGAAAATTATTATGTTAAGTGTGATTGAAATTCTTCCTTTTCTTCTTTGTGATTTCATCGATCAATTTTTGTTTCCGCATATGACTAGAGTAGATTCAATTCAATTGTTTTAGCATATCACAATTTTCAGTTTGAATCTATAATAAAAAATCTACATAGTATCAGAGCTGAAATCACTATAGAAGAGGAGAATACAATTTTTTTTAGCAGGTGAAATTGAATTTGTAGTTTCATACTTCAGAGTCAGCAAGATTTCGTTATACGGTTTGAGACTTGAGTATGCCCTTGAGGGTAACTCAAATTACATAGCTTGGAAGGATAGGATGGAGGCAATGTTGGAAGACAATGGGTTGAAGGAATTCATAGATCATGATATCCTGAAGCCTCCAACATCTAATGCTAACTATCTAGCAGAATGGAGAAAGTATGTGGCAAAGGTGAGAATGATTATCCTAAAAGGAGTTCGAGATCATGTTGACTCAAATCTCCACAGTAAGGAAACTTCATTTGTAATGTGGAAGGCATTGACGGGCCTATTTCAAAACAGTAGTGACCATAGGAAGCTGGCACTAAAGGAAAAAGTTAGAAATATTAAGATGGAGAAGGATAACTCAATTCCAAAGTACTTGACCAAGTTCACCCAATGTCGGGATGAGATTGGAAGTGTCGAGGTTACTATTGCAGAAGATGATCTGGTGAGACTAGCACTTCTAGGACTTCCCAAGAGTTGGCACAACTACTAGGACTCATTTAATGGGAGGGAGAAGCTACCGGAGTGGGAGTGATTGAGGTCCGACTTAGTATAGGAAGAGATTCAGCAGAACACCAGAGATGGATCCTCATCAAAGCATGATGATGAGGAGAATTGTGCCTTAGGTATAAAGGCAAAGAAAGGGAATGGGAAGTCATCCCATTCCAAATCATATTACAGCCAAGGTGGAAAGAAGGGCATGCCGAAAAATATTTTTTTTTACTATCAAGTGCTGGACTATGCTACAAAGTGTCCACAAAAGAAGGTTGGTAAGAAGCCCTCAGAAGGAGTGATAGGTGAAGCCCTTGCTTCAAAATTCGAACTAGATTTCACTCTCATCACTTGGATGGTGTCATTGGTGATGGGTAGTGTGTGGTACTTGGATAGTGGAGCCTCATTCCATATTACCAGAAACAAAGAGCTCTTCAGTAACTTGAAGGAGAAGACCTTCATATGAACATCGAGATGGGAGATGATGGGAGGTATAGAACAACCGATATCGGTATTGTTACCTTTGAGAGGGAGCCATGTTCTCCCCTCACATTGAGGGATGTCATGTATGTTCTGGGTTTGAATAAGAACTTGGTTTATGTTTCCATGTTGGAGGATCGTGGCTATGATGTGATATTTAGTAAGGGAAAGGTTTTCCCTTTTAAGATATCCACAAGATAGGTGAAGCAAATCGAGGTTTGAGTCAATAACCTCTACAAAATGAAGGTAGAAGACTATGCTGCTTTGAGCACTAAAGCAAAGAAGGTGTAGAGCCAAGACATCAGCGGGTTGTGGTATAGAATATTTGGTGACTTGCACCACGTAGCTTTGAAGATCATGCAACAAATTTCTACAATACTTCCTAAGGGAACACCAGAGTTGAGAAACACATGCAAAGAGTGTACATTGGGAAAGTAGACCAAAGCTTCCTTTCATGATAAAGACAGTTGAGTGCAAGCAATCCTTGATCGATTTCACTTAGATATGTGTGGACCATTCTTGACAACATCCATGACCAAGCACATGTATTATGTAATATTTGTTTATGATTTTTCTCGTAAGTGTTGGATTTTCTTCATGCAGAAGAAAGATCATACGTTCACTAAATTTTATGAATTTAAAGCACTTGTCAAGAGATATACTTGTAGGAAAGTTAAATCTCTCATAATAAATAACGGTGGAGAATATGTGTCGAATGAGTTCAATAACTTATGTGCAATAGAAGGCATTCGACGGGAGTTGATAGCACCTCATAACCCACAGCATAATGGGGTGGCTGAAAGGAAGAACATAAGTATTGTGGGAGCGGCATGGGCGATGTTACATGATCAGGGCCTACCATTACATTTGTGGGCTGAAGCATGAAACACATTTTTTTATTTGTATAATAGAAGCCCTCCTCTAATTCTTGGGATGAGTAAACCAGAAGAATTTTTTTTCAAGTAAGAAACTAGATGTGGCATACTTCAAGATATTTGGTTCATCATTCTACTATCATGCTACCAAGGATGCATGGAAAAATCTAGAGCCAATAGTGGATTTGGGCATATTTATGGGGTACACTAATTTGCCTCACAACTATCTGGTGTACCTGCCATCCAACAAGATGACAATTGTTCATAGAGATGTGAATTTAGATGTAGGGAAGGCCATGATATGTTCCTTTGAGAGGGAGCTTCAGTTACATTCATTTGAGGAGATTTTACCTCCAAAGTAGGAACCTCGGGATGATTTGTAGAAACCACATGCAGAGGAGTAGAAAGTGGAATCACCCACTCATGCAAAGACTTCCAGATATGGGCGAAAGTGCACTAGAGAGGCTGACAAACAATTGCATGATGCTAGGCAGAATGTGGGAGCACCCACATCACAACATAGGTAGAGGAAGTCACTAGAGTGGTACACTGGCTACATGGCTCTAATTAGTGAGAGTGTAGAGATTGAGCCATGCTCATTCGAGGAAGTAGTGCAACAAACAGTGTGGGTTGCTGCCATGGTTGAGGTGTATGACTCCATTATCATAAAAAAAAAAATTGGGAGGTGGTCCCAAGACCAACAGTAAAGTCAATGGTGAGTTCTAGATGGCTTTACAAGGTAAAACAAGCATTAAATGGGAGTGTGGAGAAACAAAAGGCCATATTTGTGGCCATAGGGTTCTCTCAGGTGGAGGGAATTGATTATGATGAGAATTTTTCTTCTGTAGCGATGTACTCATCAATCAGATCTATTCTAGCCTTGGCAGTGTAGATGGGATGGAAGGTAAATTAGATGGATGTAAAGACAACATTCTTCAATGACATGATTGAGGAAGAGGTGTATATTGAGAAATCAGAAGGATTTGAGACCTTCAATAGAGAGTCACATGTGTGTAGACTCAAGTGAGCATTTTATGGACTAAAGAAAGAACCTCGTGCTTGGTACACCAGGATTGACAGCTATTTCACCGGGTTGAGCTTCACCAAAAGTGAAGTAGTTGCGAACCTTTACCATATTGTGGTTGAAGGTAAATTTTTTATTATTGCATTATATTTCGATGATTTTATTATGATTGGTGATGAGAAGTTGATTAAATCTTGCAAAGAGGATCTTGCAAGAGAGTTTGAGATGAAGGACCTAGGTCTCATGCATTACTTTCTTAGTATGGAGGTATAACAAGGAGATGAGGAACTGTTTGTCTCTCAGAGTAAGTATGCCAATGAGATACTAAAGAAGTTCCACATGGAGAGAAACAAACCTATGGAGAGTCCTCTATCTCGTGTTAAAAATAGAAACAAGAAATTCCAATTTAATTTTTCATTGAATTAAATTGTGAATTAAATCGAAATTATATTCTCATAAGTAACTTGTAATAGTTAATTAAGTTAAATTGACTTAAGTGAATTAGGAAATTCAAGTTGGAATTCTATCTAGAGTCATGTAGAGTGGTCCCTAAATTTCAGGGGCCCAGGTTGAGTTCTTTTGAGTTGTAATTAGATAACTCAGTCTAACTGAGTTATAGTTAGTTAAACTAGTTCTAACTGTTGGAGGAACTAGTAGGAGGTCTAGTAGCGGGGACGAGCACCAGTGCATCCTTAGTACCACACTAGTTAAATGAAGATTCACTCATAAATAACTCATGCATGTTAGTGCAGAGGAAGACCCAGTTGAGATTAGAGTTCAAGGACAGTGTATTATCAATTGTATAATTTTCCAGGTTGTACAAATGGTGCATGTAATCCGTTGAGGGCCGATGGATGGATTGCACAATTATGGAGAGTGGATTTCCTAATTAAATGCGGGATAGTTCTCTCATGAATTACACAAGGAAGTAGGGGCTTGGAAGGCCATAGAATTGGCTAAGTGTTGGCTTGAGCTGGCTTGTGAGGTAGATAGATAGATTGTACTAGTGCAAGAATTGTTCGGGTTGAACAAGCATTGTATTTTCTTCTGAGATCTTCTAGTTAATGCAATATATATAGTCAGGGTTTTTAGTAGTTGATTTCCCCAGAGAAATATCGTGTTATGTAAGATTGAAATTCTTCCTTTTCTGCTTATTTTTTTCATCGATCAATTTTGGTTTCTACTGAAGAGTAGAGTAGATTCTTATCTTGTGTTTTAGCATATCACATAAATTGTTGAATCTACAGCTAAAATCTACATGTTATCGGAGCTGAAAACAATATAAAAGAGGATAACTCGAGTTTGGTGTGTGGGTGAAATCGAAATCACAATTTCATACTTCAGAGTCAGCAATATGTCATTCTACAATTTGAGACTTGAGTATGCCCTGGAGGATAGCTCGAATTACATATCTTGGAAGAATAGGATGGAGGTAGTGCTTAAAGAAAATGGCCTTAAGGAATTCATAGATCATGATATTCCTAAGACTCCAACACTTGATGCTAAAGATCTTGTTGAATGGAGAAAGTGTGTGGAAAAGGTGAGAAGGATTATCCTGGAAGGAGATCTAGATCACATTGTCTTGAGTCTCCATAGTAAGGACACTCCATATGCAATGTGGAAGGCATTAACTGACCTGTTTCAAAATAGCAGTGACCATAGGAAGTTGGCACTGAAGGGAAAAATCAGAAAGATAAATATGGAGAAGGGAGACTCAATTTCAAAGTACTTGACCAAGTTCACCCGTTGTCGGGATACACTTGGAAGTGTCAAGATTATTGTTTCTGAAGATGATATGGTGAGCCTAGCACTTCTAGGACTTCCAAAGAACATGCAAAGTTACCAGGACTAAGTTAATGGGAGGGAAAAGCTACCAGATTGGGAGCAGTTATGGTCTAATTTGGTACAGGAAAATATTCAGTGGAACATTAGAGATGGATCCTCATCAAATCATGATGATGAGGAGAATTATACCTTAGCGGGTAAGGCATAGAAAGGGAAGGAGAATTCATCCCATTCCAAATCAAATTCTTGTCAGGGCGGAAATAAGAAGGACATGTATAAATTCAAGTGTTTTCATTGTCACGAACTGGGACATTTTTCCACAAAGTGTTCGCTCAAGAAGGCTAGTTAGAAGCCCTCAGGAGGAGCGGGAGGTGAGGCTCTTACCCCTTCAATTCGAACTGGACTTTACCCTCAAAACTTGTATGGTGTCATTGATGATGGGTAGTGTGTGGTACCTAGACAGCGGAGCTTCATTCCACATGACCAGTAACAAAGATCTCTATGGTAAATTGGAGGAGAAGGATGTTCAGATGCATAGATGGGTGATGAAGGGAGGTATAGTGTTGTTGGTCTTGGTACAATTACCTTCCAGAGGGAGTTTGGTTCTCCCCTCATGTTATCACCAAAAAATTGATCACCTAGCCTAATTTACTAGATGGATCGAAGTACACCATGTAACGCCAATTTTAACATAGTAAAATTGCTTTCACTGTGAGAAATTACCTAAGAAACCACCTTTTTAAAGTAATTTATAGTTAAACCCATGAAGAATAATTAAATAAATCACTATTTATTTTATTTTCTTCTAGGAATAATTAATTAAACCATTGCTTTATTATTAGTCCTTGTCAAATTTGACCCAATCATGAAAAATAAATAGATAAATCATTATTTTTCTTATTTTTCTATAACAATAATTAATTAATCACTAATTAATTATTATTCTTTGTTAAATTTGACTAAATCCCTTAGGAATAACTAAATAAATCCTTATTTGTTTATTATTCCTTAACTACTTCATTGAGATAATAAATAAATCATTTATTTATTTATTATTTCTAAATAAAATTTTAAAACTTTTTCCCTCCTAAACAAATATAATAAAATATTCCAAGAATGGGATCAATAATATTTTATTATTGCTCATTGTTCGAGAATAACTTAATATTTTGTTATAAATAGAAGAATTTTCCATTCATTATTCACTTTTGATTATTTTCATTGTTACACTCATTGTTGTAACTCTGATTATTTTCATTGTCGCACACCATATTTTTGTTGGGTTTTCACATTATAGAGGAGAGAGACTCTAAACAAGCTGAAGATGTTTGAGGATAGCCAATAACCCATCCCAAAGAAGGGGAATGGTAACATTTATCTGTTCCCTTCACAGGTGTTATAATAAAATTATTCTTTACATATCTGGTTTCCATAGATGATTGGAGTTATTACTCTTTCTTTTTGTTGTTTAACTATGATTGTGGCATAGATTAGAATTTTGGTAGGTTTTGTTTCTATCAGTTGTTGCAGATCTACAATGTTTAGCAACCATTTATATTGTTGAGATTTTTAGTCATCCACAATCTTAAGTGGGTTCTTTTTGTACATTGATGAGAAGAAAACACTAAAACAAAATTGGTGACTCCACTGGGCTTTTATACTTTAGATCCAGAAACCTAGGTGACCTTTGGTTTTCAGCTTAGGGTTTCTTCTTTTTTCAATTATCATAATGTTTCCTACTTTTTTAACCCTAGATCCGATAAATTTCTGACTTCTGCAAGCTTTCTGGTTGTTTTCACAGGTCACAAGAACTAGCTACGACAAAGGCAGCACTTTTTTCTGAGCTTTTCCAATCGAGATCCTTGAAATAGAAATCACAACTTTCAGCCCAAAAAGTGTGATCTGGGCTTCAGAAAGCACCTTTCAGCCCAAAAAGTGCGATCCCTATAGAGAAACGGGTCAGCACCTGCGATTTCTGGGTTTTAGGGTTTTTCTCAGATTTGTTTCTGGGTTTTGCTGAGAGCTATCTGTTGGGTTTCTAACCTTTGTATCATCTTGCTTAGGCCTTGATCCACTCTATTTTACTTGTCGAATTTGAATTTTGCCTCCCCTAGGGCTTCTAGTACACTTCCACCTTTCTAGGATGAGTTTAGCTGAGTGAGTAATCTGAGTTTCTACAGCACTTTCAACCACATTTTCTAGATACATAATATTTTGTTTATGATCTGTTAAGATAGGTTGCTACCATCCATAGTTTCACATTTAAACTTGTTTAGTCATTCCCTTACAGTCCCATCAATTGCCCTAAGTTTTTCACCCATCCCCCTATCTTTTTGCAGCGATCTTCCTCTTTGGTTTTTTGTTGTTGATGCACCACTTTCCAGTAGCTTAGTGTCACTTGATCCCAGTCACACCGACATTCAGATATCTTGACCATCTCAATGTATTTCCCATAGGTTTAGCCACCAAGTAGTACAATGTTTGCAAACCCAGCTTGGGTGGGTTTTAGTTAATTGTTTGTTGTTCATTTTCTATTATTTATTTCAGTTTATTTTCATCAAGATTTTTTCTTTTTTACAAACATGATATGGGCTTAATCAATTAATGCACTCACACAGGGAAGAACACCATAAGCAAAGGGTGCTTGGTTTACACCGCCAATCCAAGACTTAACATAATAAATTTATCTCCCCTTATCGAGACAAAGATATATTGTTGATCGCCCTTCCCCATTTCCATGTTCCATGTGTCCTTCCATCATTGCACCACCAAGGCATGTGTTGCGGAAACTATTAGGCCTTCACCCCCAATTTCCACTAGGGCGTATTACCCCTCCCTGTTGGGTTTGAGTTCATAGCCCTCTGAGTCCCCATATCGGCTCTTCTCTTGGTCCTTCTGATTCCTCATCTAATTTCGAACCTCTTCCACTGCATATTGTCACCATGTCTAGACCCACAGCTGGTGTAGGAACCCAAACTAGTTTTGGCTCCAGTTCTATAGCGGTGGTCACATCAAGCGGAATAGTCTAAAGAACCGCTCTAGTAGCCCCCAGGCTCCCCTTTATGGCTGGGTTAAGTATACCAGATCTTAACCAGTTGATAAACAACCCCATACACCATGATACTAGTTGTCCTTCTGTGACGACTAAGCTTCCCTCAGACATCCCAAAGTTTGAGGGTATTGCTGGAGAGGATCCTATCAACCATGTTTGATCCTTCCACATGTGGTGTTCGTCCAACTCCATAGCCGGTGAATCCATCCATCTTCAGCTCTTCTAATGCATGCTCACTGGAGACTGCAAAATGGTATGTAGACCATCCCTCCACCTCTCATTTTGTTTTCACGATGCCTGGTAAAGTTTTCCTTTCATATTTCCAGTTACCTCTCCGGTATGACACTAGTAGGGAGCTATTGACCACATTCTGTCAATCCTCCACCACTCGCCTTTCTGACCATGTTCAAGAGTGGCGTTGAAGGAGGAGAACTTATCGTGGCCCACCTTTCAAAGACCATTTCTATCTAGATTAGTTTCTTAAGATCCTTTTATCCCCCATCGGAAAGATATCGCGTCCAATTTTACTCAGACCAAGGAAGAAGCTCTCCAAGCTGCTTTGAGATATGATTTGATTTATGCACAATCCATTTATGTCTTTACTATCATTCCAGACCTCCCACGTCCTGGAAGTGCCAATGCACCAGGGCATCCCACACCGCTGACGATATCGTTGGATCCCTTTCACACTCTTCGTCGTACACTCAACAAAGTTATGGCTACCCGCGGGGGGGCACCAGTTCCTCCAAAATTTACACCCCTCCTTCTAGCAACATGTTTCTCAGGCCCCAAACCATCTACCAAACTATTGCTCCTTCTTATGCACAACTTGGTGCTCCATCCCCATCAAGCATTAGCACCGCAACATCCCATGCATCCTCAGCCCCAGGAACCACCACCCCCTCAAGACTAGGTGTTTGCACAACAGAGTGATACCAATCCCAAAAATTCAAAGAAAAAGAATAATGGGAAGGGTAACAAGGGTAACTAGGGTAACCAAGGTAACCATCCTAGTGAACCATAGGGGAACCAAACTAACACCAAAAACTAGCAACGGGGCAGCCATCCCAAGAAGAATAAGGTTATTTGTACGAATAAGCCTTGTTCATGTTGTGGTGTACATGGCCACTATACACATGAGTGTCCTCTTTTACCCCATATGCGCCAAATGTGGGAAGCTGAAGTAGCTTCTCGATGTCAACAATTGCCTCAGAATCCTATGCCATCTCAACTAGTTGTGCTCACAAATCCTTTCCCTCAATAAGGATTTGTTGTTGCTCAACCCTAGCTAGGTCAAGCAGCCCACCTCCCCCAACCTTCTAGTCCTGGTGACTACCAAAACCTTGTGATGAACTCTGATGAGGTTAACCCCTCCAATATCAACCTACAAACTCAGCGCGCCAATATGACAAGCCCTCCACTTCATCAACTACCGAGTCCAAAAACAAAGTATCCACTGAGCCTCTTACGACACAAAATGGTCCTTTACCTATCCCTCAACCTAAAGTTGATGCCATTCCAAAGATCCCAAAGGGACCAATACATCATAATGTGGCTTCTAATAGGGTTGCCCATGCATACAATATAGTAGATGACTTGGCACAATCACCTACTCCCATGTCGACACTAGAAGTTCTCCAGTCATGCCCTTCCCAAAAGAAAGCTCTACTAACTGCCTTGGGTGCAGTGGATCCTTCTGACGATCATTTTATTGTCTTTCCGGTTGATACATCATAACACCCCCCATTACATTCATTGGTTTCTTTCTAGATACCAGTTAGAATCCGTAATGCAATCATCTCCCAATGCATTGTTGATGAAGGCACATCCACCTATGTGATGTCTGATATTGTTTGGAAATATCTAAAGTGACCTGAGTTGTCCCCCTCCACTATCACTTTGCGTGCTTGGGATGGACACTCCTCCTAGCCCCTCGGCATGTACCACAACTGTCCAATGACCCTTGCGGGCAAGACTTTCCTTGTCCACATTGAAGTCATTGATGCCCCTTTGGATTACAATATTCTCTTATGTCGTAGTTACACATATGCTATGTCAGTCATTGCATCTGCGATGTCCCATAATATATGCTTCCCCCATGAAGGGAAGATCATTACCATTGATTAATTGACTTACTACGAGCCGGCATCAATGACCTCCCCCGAGTCCATTATCTCATCAATGTTTGATAAACAGTCTTCAACTCCTTCCACCAGTGTTTCACCTGGATTCTATGAATATTACTCATTGTTGGGTGCTTTCCATGGTCCTCCCCCTCACATTTTTGAACCTACTTCCATGAGTGTTTTCATGTTACAAGTGTCATGGGCTTCTCTTAAATAGTCTGGTACACCTGATCAATATCCAACTCCTCAGCATCCTATTGTTGCTCTCCTAGCTGAACTCTCTAGACCCACTCCCCCAGGACCTCCTACATTTGTGGGTACCTCTCCTATGTTCCCACCAAGAACTATTCCTCTAGGTCTCAACCATCCAGGAGATATTTCGAGGGACATTATCCTACCAGCCAAATACCTTTCTTATTCCTCCTCCGAGAGTTTTTTCGTACCCATCATGGGTTTGTTGGTCCTCCCTAACATGAATCTAGGGATCCCAGTATGGTACATCGATCCCCCTACAAACATTAAACCTGGTCAGTCAAGACCATATCACGCTTTGTCCCCAGCTCAATTGGTCCCCATGACCCCTGCTGCTGCTTCAGTGCCATTAGAACCTCAATAGGAACCATCTCCTATTGCGAAAGAATCTAGCCAAGGGGGCAAAGCCTAAAGGAAAGATTTGAAGTGTTGAAATGTGGCAACAAGAATATTCCAATTTAAATTTGTCCTTGAATTAAAATTGAGAACTAAAATTCATATTTAGTCTCACCAGCTGTTTGAAAAATAATTAATTAATTCATCTTGGATCAATTAGTTGGAGGAATTCAAGCTAGAATTATTTGTGAAGTCATGCAACAGTTATCCCTTAAATTAAGGAGATTATCCCTTAATCAAGGAGATAAGGATGAGTTATAATTGAGTTATAATTGAGTTGTAATTAGTTAGCCCAGTTAACTGAGTTATGTCCAGTTAAATTAGTTCCAAACAATTTGAGGAACTAATTGTGAGTTTAGTTAGTTAATGCATGCATGCATCAAACTAGTGTACTCCAAATAACTGAAGATTCTCTCATAAATAACTCATGCATGTCTATTTAGAGAAAGACCCAGTTGAGATTAAAGACAGGGACAATGTACTATCAGTTGCAAGAATTTTCCTATAAGGAAAACTCATGCATGTAGAAGGAAATAATTTCCTTGAGATTTGCATAGTTTTACAGGGTGTAAGATTTGTGTGAGTGATCAATTTTACACATGGTAACAGCTGGATCACCTAGTAAAATTTGCGCTAGGAAATAGGATCTTGGAGGGCAGTGTGGAGGACTTAATGAGAAGTCTATTTTTCCTGTTAGCATCTATGAGGATTGTACTGAGAGCTGGCTAGCTGTGAGAGATAAAGTTGTGTGTAATCCTAAGATATTTCCACTTGTATGATAATACAAATAGCGGGGTTTTTAGATGAGGCTTTCCCCAGAGTATTCTTTTGTGTTTCATGTGCATTGATTTTGCTTCTATTTATATGTGTTCTACTTGATCTTGCTCAAATCTATTAAGCTTCCGCAAGTTTGATTGTAGAAGTAGAATAAGTATTTTATTTAGTTATATTGCATTATCAAGTTAATCTACAGTGAGAATTTATACATGGTATCGGAGAAAATGTTATCAGAGATTTGAACAATATATGGAGAAGAGAATTCGAAGTTTGAAGTTTGGGATTGTAGGCACAAATCGAATTCATCTCATACTTCAATTTGGTCAATGGCATTCTATGGCTTGAGACTCGAGTATGCCTTGGAAGGCAACTTGAATTACATAGCATGGAAGGATAGAATGGAAGTGGTATTAGAAGACAATTGTTTGAAGGATTTCATTGATCAAGAAATCCCTAAGCCAGTTGCAGCTAATGCACAAGAATTGGCTGAATGGAAAAAGTGTGTGGTGAAGGCAAGATTAATTCTTCTGGATGGAGTTCGAGACCATATCGTCTCAAGTCTCCATGGGAAGGAGATTCTGTTTTCAATGTAGAAGACATTGAAGGACCTCTATCAGAACAGTAGCGACCAGAGGAAACTGGCACTCAAGGATAAGCTTTGGAAAATCAATATGGAGAAGGGCAATACTATTTCTACATATCTGAACAAGTTCACCACTGCAGAGGTGATCTTGGTAGTGTGGGAATAACTACTGCCAATGATGATATGGTGAGCCTTGCTCTCCTCGGTCTTCCAAAGAGCTGGAATAACTACCAGGACTCTATGAATGGAAGAGAGAAACTGTCAAATTGGGAACAACTGTGGTCAGATCTCATGTAGGAGGAGATCAGGAGGAGCACTCGAGATGGTTCTTCATCAAAGAATGATCATAAAGAAAATTTTATCTTAACGAGTAAGGCAAGGAAAGGGAAAGGGAAGGCTTCCCCTTCCAAATCGAATTCTTCTCATGGAGGGAAGAAGGGTAACAAATCTAAAGTGAGATACTTTAATTGTCATGGGATGGGACATTATGCAACTAATTTCCCATCGAAGAAGTCCAAGAAGGGATCCTCGAAAGGATCGGAAGGTGAGGCATTAGCCTCTCAGTTCGAAATGGACTTCACCCTCATCACATGCATGGTTTCATTGATGGTGGGTTGTGCTTGGTATCTTGAAAATGGAGCCTCATTCCACATGACCAGCAATAAAAGTTTATTCAGTACCTTGGAGAAGAAAGACCTCAAGATGCACATAGAGATGGGTGATGATGAAAATTATTATGTTTCAGGAGAAGGCACCGTTGTTTTTCAGAGGGAGCGTGGAGCTCCTCTCACCTTGACTAATGTGAAGTATGTGCCTGGACTGAAGAAGAACTTGGTATCGGTCGCGATGTTGGAGGACAAAGGATACGATGTTGTCTTCAGTAAAGGAAAGGTGCTCCTAAGACACATAGCCATGGGTCAGACCAAGAGGATTGGGATTTGAGTGAAGAATCTCTATAAACTAGAGGTTGATGACTATGTTGCATTGAGTTCGAAAGCAGAATTGGTGTAAAGCCAAGACATTGGTGAGTTATGGCACATGTGGTTGGTCCATTTGCATCAGGGGGGCTTGAAGATAATGTAGCAGATATCTACAGGACTTCCCAAAGGTAAACTTGAGAAAGTTGCCACATGAAAAGGTTGAACCTTGGGAAAGTACGCCAAGTCTTCCTTTCATGATCGAGATAGTTGAGCAGAAGAAATATTAGAGCAAGTTCATACTGATTTGTGTGGACCATTCTCGACAAGATCCACCATGAAGCAAAGGTATTATGTGATTTTCATTGATTATTTTTCTTGTAAATGTTGGATTTATTCCATGCAGAAGAAGTACCAAGCCTTCTCAAAGTTTTGTGAGTTCAAAGCTTTGGTTGAAAAAGAGTCAGGGTAGAAGAACAAGGCCTTGAGAAGCGACAATGGTGGAGAGTATGTCTCTCAAGAGTTTAAGGACTTCCATGCAATGGAAGGAATTAAACAAGAGTAGATGGCACCCCACAACCCACAACAAAATGGGGTGGCTGAGAGGAAGAACATAACGATTGTAGGGGCATCGCAGGCGATGTTGCATGACCAAGACCTACCACTTCATTTGTGGGCTGAGGCATGCAACACAGTAATCTATTTTCATAATAGAAGCTCACATCGCATACTTGAGATGAAAACACCAGAGGAAGATTTCTCCAGTAAGAGACCAGATTTGGGTCACTTTGGGATCTTTGGCTCATCGGTATATTTCCATGTGATAAAGGATGCACAGAAGAAGCTTGATCTGACAGCTGAGTTGGGGATACTTTTGGGGTACACTGATACACCCCAAAACTATCGGGTGTACTTGCCTACCAGTCGAAGGACAGTGGTTCGTAGAGATCTCAAGTTTGATGAGCAAAAGGCCATGTCAGTTTCCCTTGAGAGGGAGCTCCAACTATAGGCTATGGAGAAACTTTTGGTTCCTAAGGAGGAGGAGCCTTAGACTAATGTGGAGGAGTTGCATGCAGAGGTTCTAGGAGTGGAGACATCCACTAAGGTAGAGTCTTCTAGAGATGGATGGAAGTGCACAAGAGAAGCTAACAGTTTGTTTTCAAATGCGAGAGAGAATGTGGGAGAACCATCTTCTCAGCGCATACAGAGGAGGTCACCTAAGAGGTACACTAGATACATGGCCCTTGTTGGGGAATGTGTTGAGACTGAGCCATCTTCCTTTGATGAAGCAGTGTGGTAGTCAATTTGGGTTGATGTTGTGGTGGAGGAGTATGACTCCATAGTTCGAAATAGTGTTTGGGATGTGGTTCCAAGACCAGAGAACAAGTCAATTGTGAGTTCCCGTTGGCTCTACAAGGTAAAGCAAGTTGTTGATGGTAGTGTGGAGAAACATAAGGCAAGATTTGTTGCCCATGGTTTCTCACAGGTCGAGGGGATTGACTATGATGATACTTTTTCACCTGTATCAAGGCACTCATCTATCAGATCGATGTTGGCACTATCACCACAAATGGGTTGGAAGATCCATAAGATGGATGTGAAGACTGCATTCCTCAATGGCCAGATTGAGGAAGAGGCATACATAGAGCATCCAGAAGGTTTTTAGACCTTCGATCATGAGTTGCATGTGTGTCGACTCAAGAGATATTTGTACGGGCTGAAGCAAGCACCTCGTGCTTGGTACACATGGATCAACAACTAATTCACCGGGTTGGGCTTCAAAAAGAGTGAAGCGGATGTGAACTTGTACCACATCATGGTGAAAGGTAAGCAGTTGATCATTGTAATTTATATTGATAATCTCATATTAACAGGTGATGATTATTTGATCATGTCTTGCAAGGAGGACCTTTCAAGAGAATTCTAGATGAAAGACATGGGTCTCATGCATTACTGCCTTGGCATGGAAGTATGGCAGAAGGATGGGGAGTTGTTTGTGTGTCAGGGAAAGTATGCCAATGAGATACTCAGGAGATTCCATAGGGAGAAGTGCAAGCCCATGCAGACTCCTCTAGCATGTAATTAGAGGAAGGAGGATGCTACTTCAGGAGAAGTAGTAGAAGCTACTGTGTATAGGCAGCTTATGGGTTCACTTATGTACTTAGTGAACACACAACTATATTTGTGCTATCTGGTGAACCAGTTGAGTCAAGTCATGGTTCAGACTACCAAGAAGTTTTGGAAGGCGGCAATGCATTTATTGAGATACCTCAGAGGCACATCTCAGTATGGATTATGGTACAGATGGACAGAGGGAGTGAAGTTATCGAGCTTCACTGATGCATATTGGGCAGGGATTCCATCAGTTCAGAAGAGCACATTAGGTGGAATTTTCAACCTTGGGTCGGCGAAAGTTCCTTGGTACAACAGGAAACAGAGGTTGGTTGCACTCAGCACGACAAAGGATGAATACATGGCTGCAAGTCAGGCAACATGTGAGGCCATCTGGATGCGGAAAATCCTAGTTGGTTTTTTTATCAGAGGATGGATCCAACTGTGATCTATTTTGATAATCATAGTTGTATCAAGCTCTCTGAGAATCCATTATTTCATGACAGGTCCAAGCACATCGACATTCGGTATCATCATCTCAGAGACTATGTGGTGAGGAGGATCATGTTGTTGCAGTATATTTCAACTGAGGAGCAAGATGTTGACATTTTGACTAAGGCATTGTCAAAGTGTAAATTTGAGTCCATAGAGACAGGATAGGGGTCGCAGATAATCCCTTTCTTGTTGAGAGGGAGTGTTAAATGTGGTAACAAGAATATTCCAATTTTAATTTGTCCTTGAATTAAAATTGAGAATAAAAATTCGAATTTAGTCTCACCAACTGTTTGAAAAATAATTAATTAATTCATCTTGGATTAATTAGTTGGACAAATTCCAGCTAGAAGTCTTTGTGAAGTCATGCAACAGTTATCCCTTAAATTAAGGAGATAAGAATGAGTTATAATTGAGTTGTAATTAGTTATCTCAGTTAACTAAGTTGTGATAGAAATATTTTCAGAAAAATCAAATCAGAAGAATTTTGTGAACGCGTTTTGAACCAACTAGTGTGGTTCATCATCAGTTATGTCCAGTTAAATTAGTTCCAAATAGTTTGAGGAACTAATTCTGAGTTCAGTCAGTTAATGCATGCATGCATCAAACTAGTGTACTCCAGATAACTAGAGATTCTCTCATAAATAACTCATGCATGTCTATTCAAAGAAAGACCCAGTTGAGATTAAATATAGGCACAGTGTACTATCAGTATCAAGAATTTTCCTATAAGGAAAACTCATGCATGCAGAAGGAATTCATTTCTTTGAGATTTGTACAGTTTTACAAGGTGTAAGATCAGTGTGAGTGATCAGTGTTACACATGGTAACAACTGGATCACCCAGTAAAAGATGCACTAGGAAATAGGAGCTTGGAGGGCAGTCTAAAGGACTTAATGAGAAGTCTTTTTTTCCTATGAGCATATGTGAGGATTGCACTGAGAGATGGCTAGCTATGAGAGCTAAAGATATGTGTAATCCTTAGATATCTCCACATGTATGATAATACAGATAGTAGGGTTTTTAGCTGAGGCTTTCCCCAAAGTATTCTTCTGTGTTTCATGTGCATTGATTCTGTTTCTATTTATATGTTTTCTACTTGATCTTGTTCAAATCTATTAAGCTTCCGTAAGTTTGATTGTAGAAGTAAATTAAGTATTTTTCTTTAGTTATATTTCATTATCAGGTTAATCTACAATGAGAATTTCTACACGAAGGGCAAGGCTCCCCAAGCTCCTCTAGCCCCTAAGGCGCCAAAGTTGTCACCACCATGTGCTTTGTGTCAAGTTGTTGGGCACGCCACCAAAAATTGTCCTGAACTTCCTCAACTTAAGCCTTTGGTTCACAAGGTATTCCTTGAGTCAAATATTCCAGAAGTCCATGTTAACTTACTGGTCCCACCTAATAAACTCAAAACACTTCGCACAAACCATCTTTGTGCCCTATGTGATCTTCATGGTCACTATTCCCATGGTTTCCCTCGTGTCGATGAGTTTTGTGATTACCTCGAGGCAATTCATGAATACGAGGCCACTCGTAGTGGAGCCTCTACTCCTCTACCCTTGGATTATGGTACCACCAGTGAACTAAAACAGGGAGACTTTGGCCCTCCTATTGTGATCCCTCCCTCCGATGTTGAGATGACGTACACCACAGGCCCCATTGTTTACCTGTCATCATCCTTGAGTTCCTTGTAGGAAAACCTTTTTGTGGTTTCTGTGCACATTTCTATCAAACTTCCTTTGAAAGAATCCTAGGTCTCAACATCAATAGATCCTCCATCTACTAGTTCGTTATCTACCATTTAAGATGATGTGTGTGTGAACCTTATTTCTCAAGTTGACGCACCAGGTAATGTCGCCGCGATATGTAGTCAATCTTCCTCCCGTGCGCCCATCTCCTAGCCTAATGAGGACACCATAGAAGCTGTGTCTACTCCTAATTACCCCTACCCTTAAGTAAGGGGGCATTTCTTTAGAGGATTTTCAAGACATCTCCTTTGTAATTCTCCCAATGCATTCTACCTCAAGAAATTTCACTCATAGCACATCCCTTTGATTTTTGTATCTTTATTTCTTCCATGAAGTTAGGTAGATTGCATCATCTCATCCATTGTCTTTTGCACCTTTCAGATGGATCCATCATCCACACCATATATCGGTCATGCCGATAGTGCAAGTCACTTTTCTCGGAACCTAGCCTTAGTAGCCTAGGCCATTTTTACCCCCTCGCATATGTTAGTCCTTTCAAACGGCGTGTGCATTGGATCTACCACCAATAATCAAGTCAAATATGATGTAGTGATAGGTTTTTTAGTCTATTCCATTGCTCATTGTGATGAGCACCAGAAATGGGTAAATATATGGGCTCATTTAGCCTCCTAACTTAGCTTAATCCACCATTCTCATTAGTTTATTGCATGTGTTTTATTATATTTATGCTAATAGAGTGAATTGGGTTAGTCATTTTTCCATGTAGTCCAATGTGTGCTTTATGCAGAGTTTTGGTCAATTTTGAGACAAAATCAAAGGTTTAATGAGCATTTGGTAGCCAAATTCGAGGAGGAACAAGGGAGAGGATTTGTAGGAGGGTGTCCCCTTCATTTATGAACCCTTACCTCAAACTCTCCATCAAAAACTCGGAGCACAAAGGTCCACATTCTAAGGGGAAACCGAGCAAGTAAAGAAGGATTGTTATTTATCTTCAGTTCTAGAAAGCCAAGTTCCTTGATTTTAGGAGGACTATTGGGGGTCCCCATTTGTATAAATAAGGAGGCTTAGGGCCTCAGTTTTTTTCAGTCAGATATTAGCCATTTCATGTTATATTTTCACACTTTTGTGTAGCTTTGTACTTAGCTCATTTTCAAGCTCTTTTTGAAGACAATTTTGTGATGTAACTACTATTTTTTTGATAAACGAAGATGAACCAAGTTTTGAACCAACACTGATTTTTTCTAGAGGGCTGAAGCTCTTGGGTTAGGGCCCAAACCAAGCTACCCAACACCTCCTTTCTGTATTTATATGCTTTTGCTTGCATTCATGAGATAATTTCTGTTGTTTAGGTTAATCTTGCTTTGTTAAATTATGTTGCTTTTGATGGTTAGAATAGTTGTTTTTGCTTCAAGTTGCTTAAGTAGTTTGCTGTAGTAACAAAAAAAGATCCAAAAAGGCCACCAGTAGG
>APFE031482495.1:101675-144273 GCA_000404065.3 Pinus taeda
GCACATGGCTCCATTGGAAGTATTCTTATACTTGAATTTTTTTTTTTTTTTTTAAAGTAGGGTAGGGTAGAGAAATAAGAAAAAAATGAAAAATAAGAGAAAAAATAAAAATCTGAGGTGAAAACCTCCTCAGAGGCACCTCATATTGGCTCATTGATTGAAAACCTCCATGAGGCAGTCAATGGGTTGGAAAGAAGAGAATAAGATCGTTGGATGAAAACCTCCCTTGGAGGCACCTAGGGCAAGCAATTAGGGTGAAAACCTCCTTGAGGCACCTTAGTTGTTTTCAAAAAAAAAAAGAGAGAAAGAAAGAGAAAAAAGAATTTCCAGTTGTATTGCAAGTCTGCAGGAGAACTTCAAGAAGCAGCAGCAGGTGCCAAGAAAGCTCTAAAACTAATAAAAACACCTATCGTACCTTCCCTCACCCTTATCCATCATTCTTGACACCGCACTGTGATTCTTTTCTGAAAACTATGTTTTCTACAGGAGACTCCTATAGAAATTACAGAGAGCTAGAAATGGATTCTAAAAGAAGTTTGGGGAACATGGAAGCTTCATAAAGGGTTCATACATCCTCCTGCTATCTTCAAACCTCTCTTCTAATCATCTCCAATCTTGCATCACACCCCAAGCTCATTTTGCTTACTGTCCAAAAACTGCAGGATGCTCTGACACAAAAATACATAGAGCAGAAATTTGTTTTTTCCCTAACTTGAAAACCGTGCACCCATTTAAAAAACTATTTCATGGAGAGCTGCATAGGGATGATGGCAACACGCCCAAGCAATTTCAGCCAATTCCGGTGCATGGTTTCCAAGAAATTAGCCTCCATCACCTTTAGCCATTTTTGTATTTTCTCCATGTCCGTGCATCCAATTAAAAACCTATTTCATGGGAAGATGCATATCGGTGATAGTAACATGTCCGAGCAATTTCAGCCAATTCCAGTGCACGGTTTCCAAGAAATCAGCCTCCATCACCTTCATCCATTTTCAGTTTTTCTCGAAATCCATGCATCCATTGACCAAAATTTTTATATGGGAGGTGCACAATGATCATGGAAACATGCTCAAAAAATTTCAGGTCAATTCAGTCTACCGTTTGGGAGAAATGAACAAAATAAGTAACTTCCCCATTAAAATCTAGCATCAGCAGCATGAGGGTGCAAATTTGAAGGTTGAAGCAGACTCCTGCAGTGTAGATCCAACCAGAGGATACCCGCACAAGAAAAATAGCCACACATCAGACAGCAAAAAGCATACAACAGAAGGGATATAGGCATGCAACAACTAAATATGAGCATGCAGCCACAAAAGAACCAAGCAGCACTACAACACGCACATTTCGACTTACAGGTAAGTGTCTAATCTCGTTCCTCTGTTGCATATATATTATTCAAAACTGCATGAATGAATGGAATGGTTGGGATTAAACTAGATAAGTGGCTAGTTAATTGGCTACCCTCATCCAGTTCAATAGCGCTCAGCTGGAGTTCACTCTACACGTGTGTCTAGTCAACTCATGAGAATCTAAAAACTAGTAGTGGCGGATGTTTTGAACTCCAACGTGAATGGTGGAAGTGATTGCGGGCAGACAGCATAAAGTTTCATGATAGCACTGCAATGGGGACTAATATTCTAAATGCGGCCAACGTACACTTGACTAGCTCACCCTCCATCACCAGAAGTCTCTATAAACAGCCATAAGAACTCCTCCTTGAAGCCTTCACCACCTTTTGTTTTCATTGGCATCGACGAGTTCTCGGATGCAACAACTCACCTACCACCTTCAGAACATTGAAACAGTCACTCTCTACTAGTTTTCAGAACCCTACCGCTTATCGAGCTCTACAGGAGCATTATCGCATTCTACAGGAGCGAAAACACAGTCTACAGGAGCCTTTCTACAGGAAGGCTAGAGAGCAGCTCTGCAGAGGGAAATTTTGAAAATTTTGCCAAATTCGAGCTCGAAAAGAGGTAGGCTTAGAGACTCACTCTGCATGTGATATATCTATACAAAGTGGTGGGATTATAAGCAAAATACTGGGTTGAAAAAGGAAGGGAAAGTGAACACAAAAGTCTGCCTGTTTTTTTCTGAATTCTATACAGTCTCTCTATTTTCTTCTCTACACTAAAAGTCTGTTTTTTTCTTCCCCGTATTCTTCTGCAAAAAAAAAAGGAGGTGCAACCATAGAAAATTAAGCCTGTGAAAAAGTGTGAATTTGCATTTGGAAGCCTGTTCATTTTGTGAGAAAGAAGAAAAGCATTGTTTCATTTACTCTCTGTTTTGTCAAAATAGTGATTTCCTCAAAAAAAAAAAAAAAAAACCCAAGAACTAAATTCAGGTTAAGAACAGGGTTTGAAAGGAGGAAAAATTGCACATTGTTGTTGTGAAAGAGAGAAACATGAAAAATTCCCTCTCTAGTTCCAAAAAGAAAAACCTCAGTTGTTCCTCTGTTTCTAGGTTTGAAATTTGTTGCCTTCCTCCTCACCTGATATATTCCAGCAGTCTCTGAACATCATCACTTACACAATCCCCATAGCCTAGGAGATTTTTTTAGAAATATGGCAGTGGAAGATGAGGAGGAAATAGAAAAAGAGGAAAAGACCAAAATAGAGAAAGAAGAACTTGAAACGGAGGAGGAAATCAAAACAGAAGATGAGAAGGAAGAACCTAAAACAGAGAAGAAAAAGACCTGAGCAGAGAGGAGGAAACCCAGAGAAGAAACAGAAAAGACTAAAGCAAAAAAGAAAAAGACTAAACCAGAGAAGAAAAAGACTAAAGCAGAGAAGGCAGAAACTAAACAAGGTGAGAAGGAAACCAAAACAGAGCTTGAGGAAGCAAAACTAACAGAGGCAGAGAAGACAAAAGAAGAGGAAAAAGAGGAAGAAGAAAGACAACAATGGGAGGAGGTGGATAGAAAGGAAGGATTTCATGATAAAGAGGAGGATATCACATCAGAAGCATGGAATGTCAAGGAATCCATCAGAGCCATCTTGGATGAAGAGATAGACTAGTTGCTCAGAGGATGAGCAACCCATTCAGTAGGGGGGTGGTGATGAGCCCCAAAATTGGGTAATTATATGGGCTCATTTAGCCTCCTAACTCAGCTTAATCCACCATTCTCATTAGTTTATTACATGTTTTTTATTATATTTATGCTAATAGAGTGAATTGGGTTAGTCATTTTTCCATGTAGTCTAGTGTGTGCTTTATGCAAATTTTTGGTCAATTTTGAGACAAAATCAAAGGTTTAATGAGCATTTGGTAGCCAAATTCGAGGAGGAATAAGGGATAGGATCTGTAGGAGGTCATCCCCTTCATTTATGAACCCTTACCTCAAGTTCTCCATGAGAAACTTGGAGCACAAAGGTCCACATTCCGAGGGGCAGCCGAGCAAGTAAAGAAGGACTATTGTTTATCTTCAGTTCTAAAAAGCCGAGTTCCTTGATTTTAGGAGGACTGTTGGAGGTCTCCATTTGTATAAATAAGGAGGCTTAGGGCCTCAATTTTTTAAGTCAGATGTTAGCCATTTCATAGTATATTTTCGCACTTTTTTGCAGCTTTGTACTCAGCTCATTTTCGAGCTCTTTTTGAAGACAATTTTGTGATGTAACTGCCATTTTTTTATAAACGAAGATGAACCAAGTTTTGAACCAACGCTGATTTTTTCTAGAGGGCTGAAGCTCTTGGGTTAGGGCCCAAACCAAGCTGCCCAACACCTCCTTTATGTATTTATATGCTTTTTCTTGCATTCATGAGATAATTTATGTTGTTTAGGTTAATCTTGCTTTGTTAAATTATGTTGCTTTTGATGGTTAGAATAGTTGTTTTTTCTTCAAGTTGCTTAAGTAGTTTGTTGCAGTAACAGAAAAAGATCCAAAAAGGCCACCAGTAGGTCTTGATCTCCTTTTTCCCTCCCCGGGACCATGATTTGAGGTCAAGGCACTACTGCTGCCACCAAAAACATAGTTTTTTCTCTTCCAATGCAATTGCTAGTGTGATATTTCGAGTTGGAGAAGTTGATATTAGTTGGGATCCACAAGCTTAGATCATTTCTAGTTCATGTACCATGGGTTTCTCGGATAATATTCTGTTCATAAAGTATTGTTCAGCATTTTTCTGGTTTTAGGTCAGAAATAGATTAAGATAAACAAAACTTTGTTTTTCGGTTCTTGCTTTGGTCAGTTTTTAGAAGTAAGTGTGCATCTCTCTTGTAGAACATTCCAGCTTATAATTCCTCCATAACATAGCCTATACCAGTTCATCTCTCAAGATTTCCCCACTCATTTGCCACATTTTTCCAATCTGCCCTAATTTCTACGGTTTTTCACAAAGTTGCTTTCTTACCCTTCAAACAAATCCAACCATCTCTTTCGTTCATGATCTTCACTGACAAAGTTATAGACCCCTAAACACCTTCATCCAGCCTTCATTTCCCTTTTCCCATCATTTTTTTCATGACCAAACCTCCAAAAACCACTTTTGGCCACCTCCTGTAGATCCTCTTGTAGAACCTCCTGTAGATCCTCTTGTAGAACCTCCTGTAGATCCCCTGCAGCCTCTTATAGAAGTTTCTGTGAGTAATTTTTCGAAGTATGATCGCAATGAAAGTCTTGAGAAGGGTACTAGGGGCTTATTAGGACCTCTCCACACCTTCCTCACCATCTACAAAAGCCAACTCCATCTCCCTTTGCCACCAAACCTCTACATAGTCACAATTAGTCAAATCATAAGCATAACAATTCCACATAAAAATACTCAAAAGTACAAAAAGATGATTTCTTCTCATTCTCTTTAGAAGTAGCTTTAATAAATGCAATTGGTCTTTTCAATAATCAATGGCACCCATTTTAGTAGCTTCCATCTCTTTTCTTGCACAACTAGGGTTTGGGTTCAATTTCAGTTTTCCTTCTCTTTTTGAAAGTAGAATAGCCCCTGTAGAGTTATTTTCCTTTCATCATAGTTAAAGCTTCTTCTGAAAACTCATAGAAGTTGGCTTAAGCTCCTAGCGAACTTGCACCAGTTGATCAAGTGACAACCTGCAGTAAGAGCTAGTACTTGTGCATACAGCACCATCACTTCCAAGTTTGTTACGAACTATTGGATTGATAAAAGTAAAGAAGGAAGCACCAGGAGTTGCAGCATTATTGCTGCAATACTGGAGCTCACCACATCGCATCCTTCATCTTCATGTTCGTTTAGATTCCTTGCTACTTGTCATGCAATTGAATGATGTGTATCATGTGCATAACCAAGTCCTATTTAGAAAATATCTACAAGTGAAGCTATTGGTACGTGAATTTGAAACCATTACTTTCATTCATGTGCCTAGAGCCCAAAATCACTATATAGATACCATTGCAAACAACATTCTAGATTTTCATTTATCACATGTATACCATAGAAGACAACCATAAACAAAACAAATGGTGAACCATCCTCATCATATAAAATGCATAATCATAATATGTATAATATAAGTGTTTGGAGCCCATAGCTCTAAATACATTTTGTATGCCCATAACATACTGGTGGGCACATAGGCCCCTATATCATTCTATGGAGGAGCATGTGACAAGTTGGGCCAAGATGATTGAATCCATTTTTTGAGCACTTGGAACATAATGGCACTACACAAACTCCTCCTCCTAGGGGGCATCATTACCACATTTGCATACCAGATCAGTATCCCATGCTTGGGGGCACGATGTTTTTCCCTTGGGCATATTCTCAACCAAAGTCTTGACCTAGATCCCACCAGATCTAGGTATGGTCGATTATCCTCCCATTTCTTGGATAGTTTGTCCTACCGACCTCTCTGACGAGCCATATGCACATCGCATATCGTAGATGTTTGATACCATATCTTCAAATATTATACTCTATGTCCACATAGTCCCCATGTTTGACTTAGTGGGCGAGGATGATTCTAAACCTCCTCTAGTAGTTCATTGTTGTTTTCCTCTTCCCTTAATTCTTCACCAGGAACCATTGTTTCAAGAAGCATTAAGGCCATATTTATACAAGTAAGACCACTTTCCTGAAATTCATTGATCCTAATTCCAATGGTTGGTTTGTCCGCTACGATCTCCACAATATCTAGGGCCTTCTCCTCCTCTCCAAATTCACCACAACTCACTTAGAAAATGAATCTAAATTGGATGGAAAACGTCCTTTCATAGAAAAATCCCCAATTTTTCTATCGCCCATTGCGATTAGACCATAGCTCAATTTGACAAACCGTCAACACCATTGGAAATCTCTCACCAAGCTCTAAAATGAGTCTTCCTTAGTTTTTGATGATTTGACACTTCACCAGGAAGCCATTTTTCCATGAGAGGTCACTTCATCATTTCTCAAAATCGAATTTTGTCACAAAGTGAAATTTGTGTTTTGAGGTCAACCTCCTCATAATACTTGTCGTACCATATGTTGATTTTCGTCATGAGTAACCATCATTTACTCATGTTTTCATGGTACCCACTGGGCCAAGTCTGTGTGGTAGCGTCATCGAGTCACCCTTGTTCAGAGCATCCGTGATGAGTCACCCTTGCATTCTTGGGGTCTATTTCATGCATCATCATCTCATGTCATATTATTCCATCCATATTTGCATACCATTCATCCTTTGTTTCCCAGTTTGGCCTCCAGTCATATTGTCACCATCCCCTTCAGAGTTGAGTCAGTTGCTGCCAAGTCAACCATGCACTTCACGCTCTGACAAGGGTAGTCATCCGTTTGTCCCTTAGTCACATTTCCCCATCATTCCTAGTATCATTCCATCATTCACATTATTATTTTCCCTCGTGCTTTAGTTGATGATCCTCATTGCCTCATCTATTGACATCAACTCATTTATTCCAGAAGAATGGCCTAGAGGGGGGTATATCTTGGTTCTAGCTTCCATTCTTGTTTGACACCTTGGATCGAGCAAAAGGCCTCATTATTGCCCTTTGACTTGGTTGTTTCATGTTGATGATCCATACACTTGATGGTCCAGTGATGCAGCAGATTGTACTAGTGATTTACATGTTTGTGTGAGATGTTTCAAACCTCATGAAGGGGTGTCCCTTTAGGTAGCACCCCACATGCCTGGATGCATACCATTATGCTATAGCCTCAAATGCAGTTCCGTAGAGTTGATGGGTTCAATTCCTATCGATCGCAGTGTTCATAGCATGCACATCTCCTCCAGATGATCCATTCAGTTTTGCAGAGCCCTTCCTTGTTCAACAAGGCTTCTCTAGTTGTTCTACCCTCCCTCCCACACATTTTTTTTTAGGGAAGGGGCTTTGTATCTCATGTACTTAGATATTATTTTATTCAGTCCTGGCTCATGCTTTTACCAGGTGCATTATGTGTATGGGGCACATTGTATTATTTTCTGGTTCTGCTATGCCAACATGTCATGTACCATTCAGCATGTACTTCATTGCTCAGTTTTATATTTCTGGGGGAACCATTATTTTTGTAGTAAGTTATCTCAGTGGTTATCGGTATGCCTCCCATGCCTCATTGAGGTATGGTACCACAACATAAAAGGAGACTTGCATTAGTATCACCCCCTCTATCCCTATCCTCTTTCAATTCAGCTTCATTGGTCTCTCTCTCTCCCTCCTTGACTCCCCTGTGTTGTCTAATTGATTGTGTCTTGACAACATACTTCAGTCATACGTTTTTCTCCTAACACTCATACATTGGGGGGCAATCTATTATCACCAAAAAATTGATCATATTCCCTTATTTACTAGATGGATCGAAGCACACCATGTAAAGCCAATTTACCATAATAAAATTGCTTTCACTGTGAGAAATTACCTAATAAACCACCTTTGTTAAGTAATTTATAGTTAAACCCATAAAGAATAATTAAAAAAATCTCTATTTATTTGATTTTCTTCTAGGAATAATTAATTAAACCATTGTTTTATTATTATTCCTTGTCAAATTTGACCCAATCATGAAAAATAAACAGAAAAATCATTATTTATCTTATTTTTATATAATAATAATTAATCACTAATTAATTATTATTCTTTGTTAATATTTTACAATCTGGGGAATAATTAAAAAAACCTTATTTGTTTATTATTCTAACTACTTCATGAGATAATAATTAAATCATTTATTTATTTATTATTTCTAAATAAAAGTTTAAATACTTTTTCCCTCCTAAACAAATATAATAAAATATTCCAAGAAGTTATTCCAAGAATGGGATCAATAATATTTTACTATTGTTCATTGTTCAAGGATAACTCAATCTTTTGTTAAATAGAAGAGTTTTCCATTCATTATTCACTTTTGATTATTTTCATTATTTCACTCATTGTTGTAACTCTAATTATTTTCATTTTCGCGCACCATATTTTTGCTGGGTTTTCGCATTATAGAGGAGAGAGACTCTACACAGGCTGAAGACATTTGAGGATATCCAAGAACCCATCCCATAGAGGGGGACTGGTAACATTTATTTGTTCTCTTCACAGGTGTTTTAATAAAATTATTCTTTACATATCTGGTTTCTGTTGGATGATTGGAGTTATTACTCTTTCTTTTTATTGTTTAACTATGATTGTGGCATAGATCATAATTTTGGCAAGTTTTGTTTCTATCATTTTTTGCAGATCTACAATGTTTAGCAGCCATTTATATTGTTGAGATTGTTTGTCATCCACAATCTTAAGTGGGTTCTTTTCATACATCATTGAGAAGAAAACACTACAACACCTCACTTTGCGAGATCTTATGTATGTTCCTGGTTTGAAGAAGAATTTGGTATCTGTTGCCATGTTGGAGGATAGAGGCTATGATGTGATATTTAGTAATGTAAAGGTGTTCCTTCATCACATAACCACAGGACAAGCAAAGAGGATAGGCGTTTGAGTGAAGAATCTCTACAAGTTGAACGTAAAAGATTATGTTGCCTTGAGCACAAAATCAGAGAAGGTGCAAAGTCGAGATGTCGGTGAGTTGTGGCACAGGAGGTTGGGTCACTTTCACCATGGCACTTTGAAGATCATGCAACAAATTTCTTTCGACATTCCCAAGGGTACACTTGAGCAGGTAGATACATGCAAAGGGTGTACATTGGGAAAGTACACCAAAGCTTCCTTTCATCACAATGACAATCGAGCATAGGCAATGCTTGATTGAGTTCACTCTGATGTGTGTGGACCATTCTTGACAACATCCACAACCAAGCACTGGTATTATGTTATATTTGATGATTTTTCTCGTAAGTGTTGGATCTTCTTCATGCAGAAGAAATATCATACTTTTGCAAAGTTTTGCGAATTTAAAGCACTAGTCGAGAAAGATACTGGCATAAAAGTTAAATCTCTCAGGAGTGATAATGGTGGAGAGTATGTGTCAAATGAGTTCAAAAAATTCTATGCATCAGAAGGAATTCAATGGGAGTTGATAGCACCTCATAAACCATAGTAGAATGGGGTGGCTGAAAGGAAAAATAGATGCATTGTAGGAGCAGCACAGACGATGTTGCATGATCAGGGCCTACCATTACACTTGTGGGTTGAGGCATGTAACACAACTGTTTATTTTTAGAACATAAGCCCTCATCGAATTTTTGGGATGAGTAGACTAGAAGAGGATTTTTCAAGGAAGAAACTAGATGTGGGATACCTCAGGATTTTGGATTCATTAGTCCACTACCATGTAACCAAATATGCATGGAAAAAGTTTGAGCCTACAACATAGTTGGGTATATTTGTGGGGTACACTGTTACACCTCACAACTATCGAGTGTGCTTGCCAACCAATGGGATGAAATTGGTTTGCAAGGATGTAAAATTCGATGAAGAGAAGGCCATGAGATGTTCCCTTGAGAGGGAGCTTTAGCGACATGAGGTTGAGGAGCTTGTAGATCCTAAGGAGGAATGTTGGGATGATGTGGAGCAGCCACATGTAGAGGATCAGGGAGTGGAGACACCCATTCATGCAGAGTCTTACAAAGATGGGAGAAAGCACATCAGAGAGGTTGATAGGTTATTGCATGATGCTAGAGAGAATATGGGAGCACCCACATCACAACGCAGGTAGAGGAGGTCACCAAAGAGGTAGATTGGCTACATGGATCTGATGAGTGGATGTGTAGAGACTGAGCCATCCTCTTTTGAGGAAGTAGTGTAGAAACCATTTTGGTTGATGCCATGGTTGAGGAGTATGACTCCATTATCAGGAATAGTGTTTGGGATGTGGTCCAAGACCGGAAGGCAAGTCAGTGGTGAGTTC
The DNA here is from genome assembly GCA_000404065.3 of Pinus taeda. Lineage (NCBI taxonomy): Eukaryota > Viridiplantae > Streptophyta > Pinopsida > Pinales > Pinaceae > Pinus > Pinus taeda. Next base: position 111,933 of record APFE031482495.1, read on the forward strand.
CATATGGATTTACAAGGTAAAGTAAGTAGAGGATGGTAGTGTGGAGAAACACAAGGTTGGGTTTGTGTCCAGAGGTTTTTCTAAGGTGGAGGGGATTGATTACGATGGATTTTTTCCTGTTGCAAGGTACCCATTAATCACATCCATTCTATCATTGTCATTGTATATGGGATGGAAGATACATCATATGGATGTAAAGATAACATTCCTCAATGACATGACCAAAGAAGAGGTGTACAATGAGAAACCTGAAGGATTTGAGAGCTTTGACAGAGAGTCACATATGTGCATACTCAAGCAAGCATTGTATGGATTGAAACAAGCACCCTGTGCTTGGTACACCAGGATCGATCATTATTTCACTGGGTTGGGCTTCACCAAAAGTGAAGCGGTTGAAAACCTTTACTATATTGTGGTTGAAGGTAAATTGTTGATTATTGTTTTATATGTCAACGATTTTATTCTGACAGGTGATGATAAGCGATCAAGTCTTGTAAAGAGGATCTTGCAAGGGAGTTCAAAATGAAGTACTTGAGACTCATGCACTACTTTATGGGTATGGAAGTATGGTAAGGTGATGAGGAACATTTTGTCTCTCAGGGAAAGTATGCCAATGAGTACTCAAAAGGTTCCACATGGAGAGAATTAAACCCATGGAGACTCCTCTAGCAGGTAACTAGAGGAAGGAGGATGCTACTTTTGGTGAAGTAGTGGACACTACTATTTAGAGGCAGCTTGTGGGTTCACTAATTTATTTGGTGAACACACGACTGAACATGTGTTATGTAATTAATCAACTTAATCAAGCAACAGTTAAGCCGACTATGTTGTATTAGAAGGTAGCCAAACATGTGTTGAGATATCTTAGAGGCACTAGTCAGTATGGTTTATGGTACAAACAGACAATGGAAGTGAAGCTTCAAAGCTTCACCGATGCAGATTGGGTGGGGAGTCCATCCGACAGGAATAACACATCAAGTGGGATCTTCAATATTGGGTCAACAGTTGTTTTTGGGTACAACAAGAAACAGAGATCAATTTCACTCAGTTTAGCAGAAGTAGAGTACATGGTTGCTAGTCAAGAATCTTGTGAGGCTACCTGGATGAGAAAGATTCTTGTTGGTTTGTTTGGTCAGCAGATGGATCCAACTGTGACTTACAGTGAAAATTAGAGTTGTATCAAACTCTCTGAAAATCTATTTTTTCGTGATTGGTCCAAGCATATTGATATATGGTATCATCATCTTCAATATTGTGTTCAGAGGAGAATTATGTTGTTGGAGTACATTCCCATGGAGAAGTAGGATGCAGATATTTTGACAAAGGCTTTTGCAAGATGCGAGTTCGAATTTCATAGAGGTAGGATTGAGGTAGAAGATAATCCCTTTCCTATTGAGAGGGAGTTCTGAAAATAGAAAAAAGAAATTCCAATTTAATTTTTCCTTGAATTAAATTGTGAATTAAATCAAAATTATATTCTCATAAGCAACTTGTAATAGTTAATTAAGTTAAATTGACTTAATTGTCTTAGGAAATTTGAGTTGGAAGTCTATATAGATTTTTGTAGAGTGATCCCTAAACTTTTGGGGCCCAAGTTGAGTTCTTTTGAGTTGTAATTATATAACTCATTCTAATTGAGTTATAGTCAGTTAAACTAGTTCTACTATTGGAGGAACTAGTAGGAGGTCTAGTTGTGGGGACAGGCACGAGTGCATCCTCATTACCACACCATTTAACTGAAGATTCATTCATAAATAACTCATGCATGTTATTTCAGAGGAATACCTAGTTAAGATTAGAATTCAAGGATAGTGTACTATCAGTTGTATAATTATCCAAGTTGTACAGATGATGCATGCAATTAGTTGAGGGCCTATGGATGTATTGTGTAGTTATGGAGAGTGTATTTCCTAATTAAATATGTGTTAATTCTCTCAAGAATTGCATGAGGAAGTAGGGGCTTGGCAAGAAGTAGAATTAGCTAAGTGTTGGCTTGAGTTGGCTTATGAGGCAGACAGATAGATTGTACTAGTGCAGGAATTGTTTGGGTTGCACAAGAATTTTATTTCTTTATCATATCTTCTAGTTAATGCAATATAGATGGTTGGGGTTTTAGCAGTTTCTTTCCCCATAGAAATATTGTGTTATGTACAATTGAGATTCTTCATTTTCTGCTTATTGTTTTCATCAATCAATTTTGGTTTCCACTAAAGAGTAGAGTAGATTCTTGTCTTCTGTTTTAGAATATCACATAAGTTGTTGAATCTACAGTAAAAATATACATTTGGTAACTGGAGGAAGGTGGATGCTACTTCAGGTGAAGTAATGGATGCTACTATTTATTGATAACTTATGGGTTCACTTATGTATTTGGTGAACACACTACCAGACATGTGTTTTATAGTTAACCAGATTATTCAAGCCATGGTTAAGCCAACCAAATTGTATTGGAAGGCATCTAAACATATGTTGAGATACCTCAAAGGCACCACTTAGTTTGGTCTTTGGTACAGACAGACATAGGAAGTGAAACTTCAAGGCTCTGCAGATGCAAATTTGGTAGGGAGTCCATCTGATAGGAAGAGCACATCAAGGGGAATATTCAGTATTGGGTTAGCAGTAGTTTCTTGGTACAACAAGAAGCAGAGATCAGTTGCACTCAGTTCAGCAGAAGAAAAGTACATGGTTGCTAGTCAAGCAACTTATGAGGCTATCTAGATTAGGAAGATCCTTCTTGGGTTTTTTGGTTAGTAGATGAATCCAACATCAATTTACTGTGACAATAAAATTTGTATCAAACTCTTTGAGAATCTAGTTTTTCATGATCGGTCCAAGCATATTGACATCTAGTATCACCATCTAAAAGATTTCGTGTAGAGGAGAATCATGTTTCTAGAGTACATTCTTAAAGGAGAAGGATGCATATATTTTGACAAAGGCATTGTCAAGATGCAAATTTGAGTTTCATAGAGGGAGGATTGGGGTAGAAGATAATCCCTTTCTTGTTGAGAGGGAGTGTTAAAAATAGCAACAAGAAAATCCTAATTTAATTTTTTATTGAATCAAATTGGGAATTAAATTGTAATGATATTCTCATAACAACTTGTAGCAATTAACTAAGTTAAGTTGACTTAGTTGGCTCAGTAAATTTGAGTTGGGAGTCTATCTAGAGTCATGTAGAGTGATCCCTAAATTTTAGGGCCCCAGGTTTAGTTCTTACTGAGTTGTAATTATTTAATTTAGTTTAACTAAAATTCAGTTAAACTAGTTCTAAATGTTGGAGGAATTAGTGAGTGGACAAGTGAATTAAATTAGATTTAATTCACATGTAATGATAAATCAGATAAATCTAGACCGTCATTAGGAAGGAACTTGTCCAGAATGGAAACAAGTTGCAGACTGAGTATGCAACAATATGCCAAATGCGATAAATAATGCATAGTGTCGACCGAAAAACAAAGACGATGAGGAAGATGCTGCATCTGATGAGGCACCTAGCACTGGGAAAGTGATCAACATGTATCAATGCTCACAAGCAACAAAGAAATGAACACCAAGAAGCAGACCCCAAAGAAAAGTCGTTGATACAATCAAAGAAGTCAAGGGACTCCCCTTACGATTGGGGAGATGAAAGAAAAGCTTGAACTATTGAAAAAGGTTGATCCACCAGTCGTCCAAAAGCAGAAAACACAAAGCAAGCTCGGGAAGATAGCTACAAACAAGAGTACGTCCATGAGCAGTAAACTTCATAACACTCCACCAGGCAGTACAAACATGAGTCTAACCCCGGAAATCTCTGTGAGTTTACTCGCTCTTTATTACAATATTGTGGAAGATATGAAGAAAAATCATGCAAAAATATCTTTGTTTGAGTTAGCTAAGCTCCATGATCAATTGGATATTTTGTTGTGTGCATTGGGGAAAACATCCGTAGATAGCATAGCCTCTACTATCAAGGGAGAAAGAACATCTCATGGTTCACTCACAATTGTGCTCAACACACTTTGGATGGAAGAAGAAAACTCTATTTTCCCTCCATTCTTTCTTTCATTTGAAATTTTTAACTGCAATGTTCACAACTATTTGGTTGATTCTTGCGCATTACCCAACATCATGCCACTCTCCATTACCAAGAAGATCAATGCACAATGGAGCAAGTCATCTGCGCAAATCATCCAACTAAATTGAATGTGCGTACCATCCATTGGTGAACTTTGGGACTGTTATCACTCTGATAATTCTTTTGAAGTAAAAAGAAAGAAAAACCAAATGTAACCACAAACCGCTTTTGGAGATTAGGACCTAGCCTTCCTGATGCTTAGAGAGTGCTCTCTCTTTAAAATTTAACTTTGTTTTAGTTAAGATGTTTTTACACTAGTTATGATTGTTCAAGGGGTTTTTGATTTGTATTTGAGATTGGGTGGTGGTATCTGCTTAGGTAGATGTATAAAATGATGTCTTTAGACCATTGGGCTATGGAGTCAAACAATAAGGAAGCAAAACTAGATTAACTCACTGAAGGGAATGTTCCAAGGGCAAGATAGCAGAAGGTTTTTTCATATCTTTGAGACAAAGGGGTGAAAGGGTTTCGCTCGGGGTGAGAGAGCAGTTAAGGGTTCTCAGACCTGGATAATGAATGCGGAATTAAGGGATAATCAAGATCAAAGGGCAATTAAGAATCATTAACCTGGATATTCAAGAAATCAATCCAAACCAAAGAGCAATTAAGAATAACTGTTAAGACAGAGTGCAATTAAACAAGTTCTGAAGTATTATTCCAATTATAACATTTAGATTGAGAAACACATTAAATATTATGAATAACTTTGAGAAAATTAACAATAACACATGAAAATACTTGTCTGAAATTTGCTCAACACATGAATCCTTGGAAATATATTATCTTTATTTATCAATCCAGCTTGCTAGCTCAGCAAATGATATAATAACCTTTTGGGTCTTCTGATAAAAAATTCTATAGAAATGTCTAATAGAATCCACCCAAAATGCTTCAAATGAAGAAGTATTTATACAAATTCTAAACTGAAATATCTTGAAAAAATATCAAGGTTGGTTTTACAAATATCTCAAATTGTTTTACATTAATAGAACTTAAATAAAGGACACTCAAAACTAATGAATCTATTTGGCACTATATTTATGGATTGATGGTGACAAAGAAGAGAAATTTAAATTTGATAGCAACTCTTAATTGACGATGAGGCTTCCAAGTCACTAACTATGTCCTTCCTTTGTGCATTCTGCCTCAAAAATTCTGCAAAATTAGGGTCCAGTGATACCTTTGTATATCTCAATCCGAGATAGATATGTAAAAATTGAAAGATTTTATTGTATATAAGTATGTTATTTAGATAAATCTCTTTCAGTTTCTAAAAATTTGGCTCCTGCTGTTCACAATATTCTCTGCAAAAAGATGTCAAAAATAAGAATTTGCACAGTCCAAAAAATAAGCTTTGAAGATATTCATTTAACTCCATTTTTTTAATACCTGTGTAACAAGTGAGATAGGTTTTTGTATATTTTCCTTTTAGGAACACAAACCTCCTCCAGTGTCTCAAAATGCATCTTGGATTGGCCACAATAGTTTTTGCAATCTTATGGTTTAAACAGGAAATTTCTGGAAAATTGACCATTCTTGCTTTGATTTCATCTTTTAACCTTAATTTTATTTTACTGTTTTTACCTTTACTTTGGATAAACTTTATTGTTTCTGGTGAAAGTGTTTTCATCTCTATTTAACCCTTACTTCCTTCATGTTTACTTTTACTGTTTACCTTGACTGCTCTATTTTTTCATCTATCTTCATTTTGATTTTTCAATCTGATACTCTTTCATCTGATACACTTTTACTTTGATGACTTGTCAATATCCTTTACTGTGTTTTTACTTTTACAGTACATTTTAACTTTTTATTGTGTATTTCAACATTAAATTGTTTAGTTTTTTATATGTATCAGCATATGGTAATGGATATTGATCAACTTTTTTTATGTTTGATCTGTTTGTCTTTTGACTGTATGATCTATTTGGTTCCTTTGTTTTAACAGTCAATGTATCTATGTGAATGATTTCTTTCTTTGTTCTATGTATAACTATTTTCTTCTTCTGAATGAAGGTTTTTAAATAGATTTCCTTTCGAGTCTTGGAGTAAACAAGTTTTGTGACTAGTATCAAATTTTTTTATCCAAGCTCTCAACTTCTGCTAATTACTTGCAAAATACAACAATTTGTTAATAAAACACAGGTCTGTGAGGAGGTGACTGGAGACCGTACTGAAACTGGGAAGAACTGTGGACAGAGTTCGGAAGGTGTTCAGGAGGGAATCCATGGTGAAATCATGTCTCAGAGGCTCAGGGTGGCACTGTAAGGGTTTGATAGGTTTCGTTGTGTAATTGAGTAAAAGGTGTGAAAATGAGGGTTTTCGAGGTTTTAACAAGTAATGGGTAAATTGGCATAGAATTTTATATTATGAACAATGAGTAGTTTCCAGTTTAACGGGGAGGCAGTATTGGAGGCCATCGCACCACTTTATCGGGGAGGCAGTATTTTAGTGAAGTCACTCGATCTATCTTACCACTTGACACGTAGCAGATGGGGCCTCGGGAAATACCACTTTATCGGGGAGGCAGTATTTTAGTGAAGTCACTCGATCTGTCTTATCACTTGACGCATAGCAGATGGGGCCTCGGGAAATACCACTTTATCAGGCGGGTAAAGATCAGATATTCGGTGAGTCCGATATGGTTGTGAACCATTGGATTTGGGTGCTGACAATTGGACGACAGTCGAGTGATAGATTAGCATGCTGAAATGGGCAAAGGTTTTGGGGGGCCCGGGGCTTCAATCCATGGTCGTTTGTGATTCTTTATGAGTTAAACATGGGATTAAATGATCGAACGGGGTTAATGAAGGGATTATCTTAACTTTACTAAGAATTGGTAAGTTAAGAGGGTTTTGTCGGGGGCATAGGATAAAAATATAGATTATAGTTATACTAAGGGTTGGGGTATTATATATGGGATTTATTTATATATGGAAAAAGGTATAATGGGAGCTATATTATTAAGTTAGTAATTGATATGAACTGAAATGAGCGGAGTGAAAATACTAATAAGCATAATGCAATATTTGTACTTTTCCTTTACATACACTTATACTCAGGATAAAATCTTTTGTGGGTATTTTGAGTAAAATCGAATTTAACATGGGGTTTATTACTTTACATAGGAAAGTTGAGTTTAACCTTAGGAAAAGGATTTTTATTAGGGTAATGAAGAGAAATGACTTTTATGAAGGGAATTCTAACACTTGATGTCCATAAGTCATTAAGCCAAGGGTCTGGTCCCACCAAAAGTTAGAGAAATGCTCTAAACCTTTATGACTTGAAGGATTTTTAGTACTACAACATACTTGTGGATGGGGAAATTAGTAATTATAGGGATGAAATGAATGAAGGGGAGTCAATTAAATCAACTTGTAAACCTCTTTTTTTTCTTTCTTAACTCCTCATGCACATTGAAACATATTATTAAGCATGATAAATGTGCTTCTGTCTAATCAACTTTATATTTCAACAACCTTTCTTCTACTTACCCATTACTTACCCTAACATTTTTTTCTTCATTTTGGTGGGTGCACTTAAGCTAAAAAACTCTTTAGTTTCCTTTTCTTTTATAAAACAAACTATCTACTTCTAACCTTATATCTTCCAAGGGCTCAGATTAAATTGATGAGCTCCTTTTATTTTCTCTACTATCTAAGGATCTGCCAAGATTAAGCTATTTGATCAAATTTTATTCTCTAATTATAAACATAAAATTCAAAGCATGAAATAGTCAAGATTAAGCAGTTTTACTACCATGGGTTGTGCCATGTATGACAAGCTGCACACAACCATTATTTGTAGAAGAAGTAAAATAGTAGTGGCATTTAGACTTGCACACTTTCATGATCTGTTTTTTTTGTTTGGGTTTCATATATTTTATTTTTCTTTAGCTTTTCTTATTCCTTTTGTCCTTTGATATTTCTTTTAGGACACTCTTTACATTTTTTAATTTTTAATATGGAAAACATTTGCAGAAAGAAAATATATGTACAATATTACAAGGCTTAACCTTAGGAAATTCAAAATTATGAATCCTATCATTATAGGACTTTAATAGTGGCTCCATATGGGGATGGCATTTCCTAGTGAAATTTCAAGGACTTTAAGATCAGTAGCCTTTGAATTGTTGTTCAGGTTAAAGCACCCTAGGGCTTTGGGTTAGAACCCCAACAGAGTAGAAGCAAACTACAACAACAAATACTCAAATAACATGGAGAGAATTCACCTGAGTCTTTCTCTGGCTCCAAGAAGAAACAACCTCTAGATTCGTCCTATCCCAGCCTTCAACAATCTTCTTCCATCACCAACACCATGATATCTCAAGAAAAAGGAAGGATATCTATATTCAAGGAAATAAGGGTTTCCTAAAGCTTGGGGAAGTGCATGAGGCACAGGGATTCATCAAACCCAGTCAGGGTTAATCTCAGTATAATAAATCTATCTCTTCTCCTCTCCTTAAGGCCTTCCCATAGAGGTCTATTTATAACACTCCCAATTAGTTTTTTAGTTCAGAAACAGTTGGGCCATGGGCAGTAGGAGGTAATAACAGGTAAAACCTGTGAACTCCACCTAAAATTAAGGAAATTTAAATTTGTAAGTGTGTTAATACATATACGCGGGTTGGGTATTGACTGAACCGTGTGTACACGGTTTTAGCTCAGTTAAAGCAGTGTACAGGGAATAAAACATTGCTTTTATATATTTAGACCAAGTCTGGAAGGAGGGGTTGCCCTAGGTCATAAACAAAGCATCATATATACCAAGAGTGGTAAATGGTGCTATAATAGATGCCCCCTAATATATGAGGTCAGAAGGGGTACATGATGGCCGAAATGTATTACGTGTATGGAAAGAATCATGCCGACACTGAGAAGGACTCACCAGAATTCAGCCTGCCAAACCATCAAAAGAGATTAGAAAGAAACTATTGTTTGAGGCGGGCATACCAATGCTCAGAGAAAGTAAAGCATGTCTGCATATCAAGTACAAGCGGATTCAATATGTGTACTAGTATAAAGGAACTGAAAGTACATAATGGATCATCTGATCATGATAAAAAAAGTACATGTTTGAATATCACATATAAGAATCCAATCAATGATGTTGAAGAATGAAGCCGATCGCTGACGTCAAAAACAGATCCCAATAGTACCAAATGAACATGATGGAATAAAATGATACTACATCGCAGCTCGGATGCCAGCATATAAAATGTCATTGTGAAGAATTGCAACATATAATGTGGATGGTGTCAACTAGTAGCAACATGAGCAATTGACAAGTGAACCAAAACATGCTGATGCAACTTGAGGTCTTCGCCCATCGCCGCGGTACATTTCTACACAATGGGAATGAATGATCTGAGGTCCACCACATGAGAAATCATTTGATTACCAATCATTGATGTATATTGTTAACAAACATGATACTACTCAACGATAATGATAATGAGAGTCAAGGTACCAAGTACAATATAACAAGTGCGAATGAATGAGCTAAAGTCAAACACTTGAAAGAATCTATCAATTAGGAGACAATGATGGTTTCCCATTGTTGATAGTGAAGGAATCTTCCATTGATGACTGCAAACCCTAAGGTACTACCAAATGGAATCTAGATCTTTTTCCCAGAGGAAATGAGTTGTAGTTGATAGAAAAAGATCGGCTCGAAGGAAGGCATTAAGGCATCCTTCATCAATCTAGTGCGAGTGTAACCCGTAGGTCAATAATGTGGAAGGAATCAGATGAAAAAGATGTATTAACCCAACCGAAGCACATTTCCACGTACACAAGATGTAGCTAGCGCATGATAGAAACCCTCTAAACTAACCAATAATGAAAGATGACATAGAGGCGAGGAATCCACCAATAGGGTCAAATGGAAACTAAGGCACTACAAGAATCCCAATGTGTGATAATGAAAGCTGATGTCGAACACAAGGGAAACCAATCAGTCAAAGACCAATAATACTGATCGATGTTGAGCACAAGGTCACCTATCAATAATGAAAATAGGGCCAGGGTGCAGTTCTAGATCTGCCCTCAGAGCAATTTGTCGTAGTCGATAGGGACAAGGCCTGCTAGCAAGAATTTAATGGAGACCTTCTCAAACCGACACGAGCAAAGGACCAATATAACTGATGCGATGACAAACATGACACTAACAACCAACGATGACCAACTAAAAAATAGGTCAAGAGGCACCGCAGAGAGGCTGATTCAGGTTTACTTCCCTTGAACAAAATCACGACTCAATGATGACTATATGGCAGCATATGATAACTCTGTATAAGTTTGTCATTTAAGAGGCATAATAAAGCTCTCCATATGATTGGAAGAGGTAACCAATCAGAGGAGTACTTACTCAATAACAAGGTTAAGGCACTCCTAAGTCAAACTAAATCCCACTGCAATGGAGGAGAGACTTTCTTTTGAGTGCTTTGTTCAAGGGTGACACGAATGACTCTAGTTGCCAACAAAATATGGAAATGTCGTCCCGTTCCCACTATTTTTTGAATATATAATTTTTTTTTGTATTTTTCTTTAAGCTGGAAAAAGAATAAAAGGATTCTATAGTACATTGGAAATAACGACTGTTAGAGAAACAGATGATCTAGTTCTTGGGAGGGGAGCATTCCTATGCTCAATGCAAGGAGGTGAAATTGGTCAAGGGCACTCAAAGGGATGCTCTTTCCATGGGTAAAAGGATGCGTCAAGTTGCAGAAGCTAAGTGATTGCATGGTTGACTTTGCAGAAGACATGGTCAAATAAGTGGCTTAAGCATGAGTCCAAGATAAGCCGACTCAAGGCCAAAAGGTGCAAATAGTCAAAAAGCAATGCAGCAGTACAACTCAACACAAAGGAACATCTAGGGTATAAGGCCATAAATTAGTGCAGAAGAAAGGAGAATGTGTCTTCAATGCATCAGTCATGGCGAGACTAAAGAGGACTCCCTAGCATACTTAGTATAGCAACATGGGCAACCAATATCAGTGAGGATATAACTAATATGCCCATGTAAAGGATGGCTCTACCATCACATCATGATTTTTTTTTTAAATCGGCGAGTGAAAAATGGTTTTCTAACAAAGATGTGATGGGGTCGACCCCACAGCTAATGTATCACTAAATGGAGGCTAATATGCAAGATGCAGTGGAAAATGGTTTTCCCTAACCTAAATGTCAGTGAGAGAATGATACCTACCATGATGGGTCAGTGGTCATGGGACCGAAACAACATCTCGAAGAAGTCTCCAAAATTTCTTATAAAAACAACCCACTCTCGACAATCCAAGCCCACAGGTTAACAAATCCATGAGACAAAAATCAATTTTTGAAAAAATATTTTGCAATTTCAAACTTATATAATGACTTTTGGACTCATAGTTTTTTTTATTTCTGTTTGGAGAAAAGAGCTGTGGAGCAAAACTAAGAAAACTTTCCTCTGAACAGTTGGACCGTTTGAATCACCCCAAAGTCTTTAGGTAATCCTCAAATCCTACTTGTAATGATTTATGATAGCTTTTAAAAGTTTTTTCAAAGTTTTGACCATGGGAAACTATGCCCAAAAATTAAACTATGTGTACACGTGGGTTGGATATGAGTAACCCGCATATATGACAGCCCTATACACAGTTGTGTGTAAAGGGAACCCGCATGTACGCAAGTTAAAGTTTTAGCATATAAATTAATGGTTGAAACTTCAATTTTTGCAGGATGACCATCACTTGGAGGGAAAGAGAGCATACCGCCATAAATAATGAGGTAATGAATTATTAAAATGCATTGGATGCTCTGAGAGGCTATGGCTTACTCAAATTCTTCAAAATGCCAAATATGAAATATAATACGCTCTTGCTACAACTTTTGATCCACTACTGAAGCACAGAGGATGATGCTTTCATGATCGACCAGATGCCTCTATGGATTGAGGTCAAAGGTATCTATTTCATTATCGGTCTCTCCCGAAGAGGGGAAGTCATGCACTCGACAGGCAGGATGAGAGGTAGTATTTCGGTGGAAGACTATGTCCATATATATTGTCCTTGACATCTAGAGAAGATTGGAAGTCAAATTCCAATCAAACATGTGGAAATTCTATCCTTAATGATTTTTCTATTTACCATTCCACGGGTAAATGGGTCAACTTCTCTGCATTAAGCATCATGAGTATCTATGAGCCTAACAGTGGAATGTCTTACCACATTATTTGACTAGTGCACGTCCCTTCGGACTAACATGAAGAGTCAATTGGCCTCTATACAGAAGGGTCAAATGAAGAATTTTGGATATGGAACCATCTTGTGTTCATTCTTCTTCAAGAAGGTACCTGGGGTACGTCCCAAAGTATCAGTGTCCATCAGCAGCCCTAGAGATCCATGAATGGGTAGATGGGTGGACCTATGAAGCACCTTGGGTGTGGTGATGTGCCCAGAATTACCTTTGATGATGAGTTTTTCACCTGGTGGGATCAATAGATCATCACGGTCGATGACTACCCATATGCCGGCATGGATTTCCGAGCAAATCTAGACTTAGTGTTACCACCAAATGTGGCATGGGGAGACATAGGTAACAATTTTTAAGTTTTTGTGAGTTTTAAAAAAAAAAATGGATTTTTTAATATGAAATGAACTTTAAAAATAAAAAATAAAACTTGATGAGACAAAATAATGACAAAATATAATGACCATGTTCCATATGTGGGTCCAATGAGACCTGATGGATTTCTGAGGCACAGGTGTCATGGAAGAGGGGCCGAAGAGACGACAACTGAGATAGAGAGAGTCCTTTATGTTGTTTAGAGAAACTTGGTTGGACTAACTCACCAGGTACCTATGATAGTTGTAGAGGATCTTCCTGAGGAGATGCAGCCCCATGTGGTAGGGGTACCATGGGACTGGGTTTGGATACTTTAGTGTGTAGCCAACACTGTGGTTAACTTTTTAACTACTCATCCTGAGCCAGCTTGATAGATAGATCTACGTATGACTGGACATGATTATGGGCATAAGCCCAAATTTTGAGGGAATCCTGTCCCAATTTTGTATATTATTTTTGAACACTCCATCTATATATAGGTGATTTTATGATATATATATATATATAATATATATATATATATATATATATATATAATATATATATATATATATATATATATAATATATATATATATATATATATATACAGATTCGATATTTTTGATGTTATTTAATTTGATGAATGACTAATGTGCCAATCTAATGCTTGATTAGCAATAGAGTCTGCTAATGAATTCTCAAGTCGTGGAATGTGAACATATGTGATATAAATAAATGATCGTTGCAACACTCTCACTCTCAAAAATTGGCAAGATAAATAAGGATCACGAACCCGATAAGTGTTATTTAACTCCAACACCACCAGTTGTAAGTCTAGATAAACTATCAATGAGTCGATCCCATAAGATATCTCTTCGGATAGTAATTAAGAACGATAGTATATTCAGCAATTTTGTTCAAAGCAGGGCCAAAACATACTCCCCTCAACAGCATCAACTAACCAGATGGATAATAAATCACCCAAGCCGTAGAAGCAAGATTTCGAGTGTGCCTACTTGCACCATCGGCGAATCCAAAATATATCAAATCGTCCATCAATACCTGCCAAAGCAGATCAAAAAATATCGATATCACAAAACACCAAATAGATATGTACAAATATACAATATATACAAACAAGTAATTGCTCGGCCAAAGCCTAAACAAAATACTTCTTAAGGTAAAGCCCATTTTTGGGCTCCGCCAGCTTATTCCCTTTAAAGTCAATTAATTCATAAGCCCCTTTTTTCAAAACATGCTTGACTATAAAGGGACCATACCACATAGATTTGAACTTGCCTACCCCCAGGGCGTCTTTGTCTTAGTCATAGACTAAGACAAGGTCACCTTCAGAAAAAACCCGAGGATGGACAAATTTATCATATTGAGTTTTAGTCCTCTTCTTATGGGCGTTTATTATGGTTGCATCTCGACTATGCTCATTAAGATGTTCCAAATGAGCGAGGCATTCTTCGAGACTAGATGTCTCTATAAGAAGTTCTACAACTAGCTTAAGGGACAGAATTTCACATTCAGTAGGGAAGATAGATTCCAACCCGTAAACTAGTTGAAAAGGAGTAAAACCAGTGGCAGTCTTAACTGAGGTTCGGTATGCCCAAAGTGGCGCATACAACATGATGTGCCAATTAGATCAAGTTTTATCAATTGTCCTTTGCAGGATGGTCTTAAGGGATTTATTCACAACTTCAACTTGCCCATTGGCTTGAGGATAATATGGAGATCAATTCTCCTACCAAAAGCCCAACTTGAGAGCCAATTCAATTGTTGGCTTGTATGGGCCCGACCCAGGTTCAGAGGTGATTTAGCCAAGAAAATCCTGGTACTACTGGCCCTTTCGGCAATAGTCCACAGAGTGCAGACTGGGGTCTCACCCGAAGTAGTATGGGAGGGTGATAGAACCAAGTTTCCACGCCTTGGGGATGTCTGATGAGCTTCTAGAGGTTTGTACTTTGACCCTGCGCGCACGTCGCTACACGCACTTGCTATCCCTTCACAGCCTGCGATGCTACTTTCGCGTAACCCTACTTAGGGTGCAACATGTATAATACCCAAGTTCCTTGCTATTTAATATGTTATTACCCGATTACTTAACTTGTTTATGTAAGATGGATGATTATTACAACATATTCAGTAATAATATCGACGCGCATGATAAATAAAATAGTATAAACATAAAGAAGGTAATGCACAACAGATACACAAAAATAGGAATCAACTTCTATTTATTATTCCTCGATCCAGATTACAGACTCGACAATACCCTGCACACTCAGCTACAAGGATCCATGCACTCAGCTATGGACTCTACTAGCCCTTTGCGCACTCAGCTGCAGAGCCTCTTCTGACTACTACAACCCAATACAATTAGACTCTTACTCTAATCTCGAACCATTCCTATTCTTCTCTCTTCTTCCTTCATTTCCTTTACAACTTAGATCCTCACTCTATTTATACAATCCCATGGTCCATAGACCATGGGTAGGCTGACATGACTTTACATTACATTACAATACCTTAGGGTGGATAGCCTTATGACTTGACCTATACTTCACACTTTGCGCCCACAATTCGTGGAGTCTTACAAAACCTTTGACCAAAACTTGGGCTTTGAGCCCCAAAACATGTTGTGGGGGGATTCCATGCCCAACAGGCCCCAAACACAATAATCGTGACTCATCTTGAGTCACTCTGCTGGTGCGGCAACCTTAGCGCAGAGTCCCTCCAACTGGTCCTGTACTGCTCGGAGGTCCACGGCGCACTGTTCTGCAGTTTGTTGGACTTTCTGCATGCACTCTTCCGATGCTTCTTCACGAGGATCAGCTACCCGCCTTAGCGCATAGAGTTCCTACATCTGTACGAGCTTGCCCTTAATATTGGTGATAATGGTGAAGGCCTCATCAATCCATGGTTGGATGCGTGCCTTAAGAAGTGCCTCTTTTTGTCTAGCAAAATCCACCTGCTCTTTTAGCGCCCTTGCTTTCTGCATCCTGGCTAGTCGTTGGGTGAGGACGACTATCTGTGCAATTCCCCTTACATTATCATATTTCTCTTGTAGTTCACGTGCCTTATTTCCAGGCGCTGTATGTTGGGGTCCTCCTCTAGGGATGTGAGAACGTCAAAGTCTTGGTCTAACATACTGGTACAATCCTACACTGCCCGTCTGATTTCTTCTAGTCCTGTTTGAATTGTGCTAACGCATTGTTCTCTAATTTCTAGAGGAGGGGAAGACTCACCTTCAACAACAACTCGACAATTTGGAGGTTCAGCTCCAACTGCACTCGCGTTGTTTCCTCGTGCACGCTTTGGACTCCACTTTCCAGACACTGGATCCGCATCTCTGTTGGTAGGTTTGTGGCAATGGACAACTCTGGGACTCCCTGACATGCTTCATCAACTATCTTCATGATCTGATGGTTCTGTGACACCAGTTCATCATGCTACAGACTGAGTTGTTCAATGTTGATCTTTTGCTCACTCATCACTTGGATCGTGCGGCCCTACCTAGCACAGAGCTCTACAGTTATGCCATCCTACAACTGGTACAATGTGTCTCACAGAAGGGAAGCCAAATTAAGGCCAAGCCCCTTGATTCTTCTCACCGCAGTTCTGTCCTCCTCGTGCTCTACTATTAGTGCTCCTTCCGATAGAACTATGGTGTTGTCCATCTTTGCGCGTAGCAGCTACTCCATTGCTGATGTGCCTACTACATCGTAGGTGGCTACGATTCCTTCCTGTGGGGGCTACACCTGTAGTTCCTGCAGCTGCGCCCTTAGGGCCCCCAACACAATCTTCTACTCCAGCATGGCTTCTTGGAGCGCTTCCTTGGTGACCTCGCAAACCGTGTTGCCAATGTCTTAGAGGTTGCCTTTTGTTAGCGTGATCGGTTCGATGGCTAATTTGGATGCCTTGACATTTTTTCGTTGATCCGATCTCTCTGTGATGTGCGACCTTTTCAGTTGGGTGGAAGTTGTGCCTGGGTCCATGCCTTCTTCAGTGTCCTCTGCTCCTTGTCCTGTAGACAAGTCCTGACCCTCCTCATCATCCGTCTCAATGGTGACAGCCTTGCCCTTTTCTTCCATTGAGACTTTACCGAACCACAGATTTCTTGGGGACATGCGAACTAGTCCTCTTGCCTACTTATCTTTCTTCGACCTTGGTGTCCAAGGAAATTTTAGGATTTCTAGTGTGACCCCAGTGTCTCCGAGAACATCATGTATTGTGGGGTTCTGTAGAGCCTCATCAGTGGTTCCTTCTACAAATCCCAAACCTCTCCTGGTAGTTGTCATCGTGTTTGACCTGTCTATGGGTGTTCATGAACTTCAAGGCTCAAATCTTGCTCGACACTCAACACTCTATACTATGATCAACTACTCAAATCTCAAATGAACAAGTGTTGTCTTATGGTTAGCCCCTGGAGTATTATAGCACCTTTTAAATTCAAATTCGATCGTTCCCCCCAATTCTGGGCCATCAATGCTTTCTTGGTGGAATATTGCCCAAATATTGCCCTTAATTCATGTCTTAAATGTCTGTCGCCCACTTCCTTTTGCCTTAAATCAGACATCTTATCATGAATAGTGACACCAATGGTCACTTCCCAGCCTACCCGCATGGCAGCGCAACCCCCCATGCGCGGGCATAAACCTTGTCACATGCTAATTCTGTGCGCTCCTCCCTCATCACATAGCTCCCAAACAAACTCTTTTATAGTCCCGCACCCTCCTTCAACTATCTGGAATGCTGAGACTGTGCTCCCTACAACTAGTCAGGTGGTTGCACCACTTATGTGAGACTTCAATTCGCCTTCTATTATAATCCACATAAATTCCTCAATTGCCTACGCGACCACTGACACCACGTGTTCTAATGTATGTAGTGTGATCCCCTGGTTAATGCGTTTAATGAGGTGCGATCGTAGCTATGGTAGCAGAGTCATAAATTCTCTATGACAATCTTCTAATGTAGTGGTACGATCATTCGTATCTTACCTTGTCATCCTTGGGTTATCGATGAGGCATGCTTGCGTGATCTCATTTTCCAGCCTCTTGATCTTAGCGTCCATCAAAATGATTTTCTTTCTCAATCGTACCCAATTCTTTTCAAGTTTGTGAAGTCTAAGGTTCCCTCACTAGATGGCTTCTTGAATCCTTATATGTTCGTCCTCACGTAGATGTGTGATTTCTTCCTCTTGGCCATCGCGCACTGTCACAATTGCAGGAGTCATTACGTGTGGATTCCTTTTTGTATTTTCTTCAAAACTTATGGTGTCTATTATGTTCTGCACCTTTGGAATCATCTCCGCGTTTAGGGTTTTTCACATGGTCCTATCGGCCATCGAACTACTAGCACACACAAGTCCCAATCATTTCATCTCGCCTGGTGAACCTTGTCCAGTACTCTGCACACCCTATCGAATGCTTCGTCATGAGGAATTGGTAGTGTGTGTTGCCTTTCTTGTTGTTTTGGCTTGGTGCGGATGGTGTGCACTTGTGCGGGATGTACAACGTATGTCTGTACCCATCCCGTGAAAGGTGGGCATGCAAGTTTTTCCGCCCCTACTGATTGGCTGTCGTTGGGAGCTTGGGTTTTCCAAAATGTAGGCACATAATCCTTCTACATTTGTGCCAATCCTCAAAATTTCCTTGATGTGTACCCCACCATCGTGTGGGTGTTGCACGCATCACCCATTTCAGAGAATCGAATCACTATTGTTCTGGTACTTTGCTTTCAAATTTTCTCAAAAATTCATCCACTGTTCTTACTTCATCATACATCGGCAACTCCCTTGCCTCTGTTGTCATGCAACGCAATGATCTAATAATCATATTGCAGTTCAGCATTGTTACTTCGTGTAGCCGAATCTACCATCGCTTTATCTCTTTGTTTGAATCCGAAGTGCAGGAGCTTTTGTGCTCCCATGAAATCCTTCCATCTGCAGTCGGATTCACCCAATCCTCTTCTCACGTAGTTATCTTGTAAATACAATCAAGATTGTCATCACTATCATCATCATGCACCAGTTCAGTGTATCGCTCTCCTTCGGCTGGATCTAGCGGTATTACTACCTGTAGTGACTCTTTCTCAAAGATCATTTTATGCTTCTTTAGATTTATGACTCCTTTCATATCGGTAGCCCAATCTATTCCCAGTAGCGCGGGATAGGGATTTCTATCATCAATAATCTCTATCACTTCAAAATCCGCCTGCACACTCGCACCTTCAATATCGACTGTTATCCCTTGTAATCTTCCCATGGGAAAGATCTTTTGTTGGTTTTCCATTCGTAAGTGAATAGGGGATCACTGTAGTGCGGGTCTACCCATGCGTTCCCATTTTTGCTTTGGTAGTACATTCACATCCAAACCCAGATCCAAGATTACCTGATCCATTTCATACTCGTCGATTTGTGCAGTCAACCTCATTTCCCTTCCTATGCGTAATGAATGCTTTCCAAGTTTTTGGACCACGCGCAGTTCTCTTGACCCCGCGCACTTAGTGATAAGTTCTTATATTCCTTTGACTACCTTGTTATCTTGCAACAGTTTCATGCATGTCTCCAGAAAGGTAGTGAGCATTGAAGGATACATTCCTGGTTCTAGTTGATCCTTAATACCTGAAGTGGAGGCCTCCATGAAGCCCTTCTTAGCTTCCATGAATGTCTCATTCACACGTTCTAAATCAAATTTGGGTTCCTTGCACTTTCTTCTGGCTTCTTCCCTTTATCATCTCCTGTGGCCATACCACTCCTAAGCATCATGTTTACATTTGGGTCTTCTTCGCGTGGCTCAAACCTCATCATCTATAAATTTTGAGTCGGAGGGGGCTGGAGTACCCATTTTTCACACATCCTCGCTATCAGCAAATGGTATTCTTCTGCCTCATGATCAAACTGATTATAGTACCAACATGATGTCCTTGTCAGGTTTGTACAATCGCAGGCATAGTGCCCTAGCCCTCCGCAATTGTAACAAATTAGTTGTTCCCGACCCCTTTCTGGTGCCATTCTGCCTCGACCTCAACCGCACCCCTGAAATCTAGCATGCACCATTCTTGCATTGGGGTCGAGGGCTCGTGTTTCAGTCTCCACACTGTAGGTAGGGGTATGATCCATCATTAGTTTGTAGCTTCGGCAAGTTCATTCATCATGGCCTGCTAACTTGCATAAATTACAAAACAATTGTTGGGACGTCTACGTATACTTCTGTAACAGATGATAATTATCTGTGGTGTGTTTTCCTCCTATCTGACAGATCACACAACATAATGTAGACGATGTGCGTGGCTCAGCCTTTGCCTCAGGTCTTAACGGCATCGGCCCTCCTCCTGTCAAGTAGTTCGCGAACACTAGACAGTGGTCCTTGTCGTGCCCTTGGCCTTTGCATTTTATGCACCATACTTCCTTGCGCACCTCCAGCTGAGGGGTCCTTTCCTATTTCAAACTTTGCATTTCTAGACACAGATTTTACAGTTGCACATTGATTGGTTGGACTCCCAACCCAAGATCTTGTATAGGGGTCTCATGTAATCTCATAGCCATCTCCAACGCTTCGTCCTGGGTGGAAAGTTTTTGTTGTGACAGTGTTGTCCTTAAGTATGGTGTAAGTGAGGCCAAAAGCCATGCACGATGCTATGCATCTGTTAATGTCATATTGGCTTCATAGATCATACTCTTCAACCTTTGGTCTAGATCCCATGGGGTCTCGCCCAAGAGCATCGCGATCTCCTTAAATCTGATGATTGATTGTGTTTTTGATTTTGGCCTACTAAATTCTCTGTTCAGTGCAGCCTGGATCTCTGCGATTTTTGCGTTCAGGTGGTCATTAGAATGCTTGATATACCATGTTAATGTGCGATCTTGCAATGCGCTCACCAGTGTAGCCTTTTTAATATTGTCATCCATGACACCTTATGCTTTCCATATTGCTCTTACAACAAACCAGAATTGGTCCGGATCTTCATTCCCTACTCATTTGAATACAGTAGTTTGATTGCACTCGCCATACTAAATTGTGGTGGTGGCGGAGGTTGGGTGGGTGGAGATGGAGGTGAGGAGGGTGATATGGGTGTCAGTGTGAGTGGAGGTGGTAAACACGGAATATGTTTCCTTACAGACTAACCACGCCTCTCGGAGAAACTTTCACGAGCTCTTCCTCACTTTCCCGCGAGGGTGAAATTAAGGGACTAGTTTCCAACTCTTCACTACTTTTGCTTCTGTAGATCTTCCCACTTCGCATAGTCCCAAACATTAATTTATTCACATAACCCTCTTTTCACATAATAGCATCTTAATCCAAGTGTTCAAATATTTAATATACTTACCTCGCGGTCCCTTGAGGAAACGTCACTCTGCCTCACTATAGCTAACGGTCATGTCTACAGCAAACTCAGTGATAAATCCTCCTATTATTCAGTTGAGCCAATGGTCTACAGCTTGCTTGATCTTATCTCTTGACGCCTCTAGTCTATGCACTAATTCCAGAGTCCACATTATTGGTTTGTCGAACCTACACCTTCCCTGGCTATCTGCTAACTTTGCGATCCCTTCATACAGCTCAAAAGGAAAGGATGCAAAGAAAATTTCATGGATTTCCGTATACAAGTAGTGCTCCAACCATTGTTCCTTAAATACCCACAGATTTTTGTTTTCCTGCATCGCGAACTCGTGAATATTCTTGTCCAACCACTCTTCAATTTCTTTCCTTGTTGGATTCCAGTGGCATGACATAAGACATCCCTTATGTAGAGCGCGGTCCTGGCAACATAACCATTTCTTGACTTGTATGGGCCTAACCCAGGTTCAGAGGTGATTTAGCCAAGCAAATCTCAGTACTATTGGCCCTTTTGGAAAAAGTCTGTGGAGCACAGACTGAGGTCACACCCGAAGTAGTATGGGAGGGTGCTAGAACCAGGCTTCTGCACCCTGGGGTTGTCTGATAAGCTTTTGGAGGTCCACGGTTTGACCCTACATGCACGTCGCTACACGCATTTGCTATCCCTTCGCAACCTGCGATGCTGCTTCTGCACAGCCCTACTCGGGGTTCAACCTATATAATACCCAATTTCTTTGCTATTTAATATATTATTACCTGATTACTTAATTTGTTTATGTAAGGCTGATGATTATTACAACATATTCAACAATCATATCGGTGTGTGCGATAAATAAAACAGTATAAACGTAAAGAAGGTAATGCACAACAGATACACAGAAATAGGAATCAACTTCTCTTTATTATTCCTCGATCTAGATTACAAACTCAAAACCACCCTATGCACTCAGTTGTAGGGGTCAGCACACTTAGCTGTAGACTCTACTAGGCCTTTATGCACTCAGCTGTAGAGCCTCTTCCTACTACTACGACCCAATACATGTAGACTCTTACTCTAAGCTCAAACCATTCCTATTCTTCTATATTTTTCCTTCGTTTCCTTTACAGCTTAGAACCTCGCTCTATTATACAATCCCATGGTCTGTGGACCATGGGTAGGCTGACATGACTTTACATTACATTACAATACCTTAGGGTGGAAAACCCTATGACTTGACCTATACTTCACACTCCACGCCCATAATTCACAGAGTCTTACAAAACCTTTGACCAAAACTTGGGCTTTGAGCCCCAAAACATGTTGTGGGGGGATTCCATGTCCAATAGGGATCAGTTTATTTTGGAAGTGAATCCCATGGTCAGTGACAATCTCTCTTGGGATACCAAATTGTGAAATAACCTAGTTGAAGAGAAACTAGGCTTTTGTCTCACTATCTCTTTTAAAAGTAGGCATGGCCTTAGCCCACTTCGTAAAGTAGTCTACAGCCACAATGATGTACTTGTGATTCCCTGCTAAACGCAGATCACAAGTAGTAAAATCAATGCCCCACTTCGTAAATGGACCGACAGTGACAACAAGAAAAAGTGGAGTTGAATGCGTGCGCATTTTCCGAGTATAAACTTGACAAGGATGACAACGTTTGACTGCTTCAATACAATCTTTGAAAATTGAAGGCCAAATGTAGCATGCTCGGAAAATTTTCTGGGTTGTTGTAAGCCCTAATAGATGACTACCACAAGCTCCACTATGGCAATCATTAAGTACTCACTTGGCTTCTTCCAAAGTCAAGCAACGCCTAAGGATTGAGTCAACCCCTCTGCAATATAATGTATCACCAATAATAACATAGTTTTTAGCAAGGTGACATAACTTTCGACCCTCATGTTTGGAGAAAATAGGTGGAAACTTCGAAGTCTGGAGATATATAAAGATATCTCCATACCAGGGATCTTATGAAGAAATGAGGAATAAATGTTCGTCACAAAAATTTTCCTCATAAACAATAGCTTCCTCATAAGGCAGCTCCAAAATCAATTCCACAAAAACTAATGACTTCTTAGACTTAGCTTACAAGAATTTGAGATCGAACTCTTGCAAAATAACAATCCATCGATTATACTTGCCCCCAATCACTTTCCTACTAAGGACAAACTAAAAAGGATAGCTCGAGTCAAGTAGTAGATTACATGCTCATTGAGAGCATCATCCTCCTTAACCATAACCATACTGATGGTTGATTCTACCATAGCAAGATACAAAAAGATATCTCTACCATAATCCGGTGGACTCAATAATGGAGCAGAGGTTAATGCTTTTTTCAAAGCATCAAAATATCATTGCGAAATCGTCCCATAAAAATGGAACTCCTTTCTTAAGCAAACACATAAATTCTTTGGGAATATCGGTGTAATTTGCTATAAATCTCCTCAAGCAATTTTCCCTTCCTTGGAGACTTTGAAGTTGATGAATGGAAGACGGAGGAGGAAACTAAATTATTGCCTCAACCATGAAAGGATCAACTCAAATCCCTTCAGTCAATACAATGAATCCTAACAATCGACTGGATGTGACCGCAAAAACACACTTATTTGGATTCAACCGGATTTTATAAAAACGACATCTCTCAAAGATTAACTGAAGGTGCTTGGGATGATCAATTCTCTTGCAAGAAGGAGTAGCCAAGTCATCCAAGTATGCTTCAATAACATGTTTGATGTCATGGAAATCATAAGGCATGGCCCATTGAAAAGTAGCTCCAACATTTTTAAGGCCAAAAGGCATCTTCTTGTATGCAAACGTGCCCCAAGGACAAATAAGGGTTGTCTTGTGCTGATCCTCTAGACGGATAGCAATTTGATTGTAACCAGAGAATCCATCCATGAACGAAAAAATTTCATTACCCACCCATTCATCAACAATTGATCAATAAAAGTCATGGGGTAATTGTCTTTTGGACAAGCTTTATTTAAATCCATAAAGTTGATACATACTTGGACCATTCCTTGCTTCTTATCTACCAATACTGGCTTGGAAACCCACTCAGTTAGAGGAATGGGGTATATGAAACCCACCTTAAGAAGCTTTTCAACTTCAACTTTAATAGTTGCTGCTTTCCGAGGATGAACTAGTTTGAAGTTTTTGATGAATAGGTTTGGCGTTTTCGTATGTCTTGATCTCATGCTGGACTATAGATGGATCAGTTCCAGGAATTTCCTCATAATACCAAGTGAACACATCTCAAAATTCTTTGAAGAGATCGGTGTAGATTTGAATTTCTGGGGAATAGTCAGCTTCAGTGAAGAAATTTTCGATTACGTTAGGATTCCTAGAGATTTTCATAGGTACAGTTTGTGAGATAACCAACATGTTACCTTCGGTAGAAAATTGTGCTGGAGCCAAAGGGTTTGAAGTTGTATAAACAACACTAGTAGATAGATTGGACAAACTAGATTCAACTTCATGCAATGGAGGGAGAAAATATGAATGATGATGTAAATCATCCCATGGTCGATCCACACCCATAATTTCTTCCAAAATTGCTTCTTCAGATGGTAAGACTATATCTAAGCAATCCAGAGCTGAAGTAGAATCGAGGGTCCAAGCCAGAGCCACATCGCCATCTAACTCCTCTAGTGAAAAAGGAGTGGGATGGTTGTCTATAGGGTTAACGATAGATTGATAAGCGAGTTCCGCTGTAGACATGGGAAATGCCATTCCACCTACCTGCCCTCCATCTAATGTAGTGGTAGATGAAGGTAAGTGCCAAGGGTCCGAAAAATAATGAGTTCAAAAGAACTCTTTCCAAGAAGGTCCCGTAGAGGATGAAATCACATTAATTCTAGTTGTAGGAGCAGGGAGGTCGAATATACCCATTAAAAAAGAGTACATCCCAACTCATAATTTCTCAATAGGTTGACGGGGATTGTCCACCAATGGAATGGTAGAATCTGAAGTTGTGTGAGAGTCACCTAGAGAATAATCTAACTGATCAACTCTAACAATCCTCCCCTCATGAGGAAAATAGAGGATGCAGAATAATGATGAAACATTGGCATCCATCTCGTAAATCCAATTCCTGTCCAAGAGGAGGTTATAATCCAGGTTCGCATCGATGATTTCTACCTCAATATTCACTACCTTTCCCCCAACATAGATAGGAAAGTTCAGGATAATCCTGTGCAACCTATGAGAATGTCCATCAAATGTCATCAAAGGAGTTGGTGAAGGAACAGCTGAAGGTGATCCAATGGCCTTCCAACATGACATAGACATCATGCATGTGGAAGCTCCCTCATCTATAACAGTCTGAAAAATATTGGTCTTTTGGTATGTGGACTTTATCTAGAAAGCCATATGGTGAGGAAGTCTCTTTTGACATTCAACATATCAAAAGTGAGCACTAAAGAATTCTTTGGGTCTATGTTGAGTCTTGAAAATGTCATTCATTTCCATTTCACTTTCACTATTATGTCCATTATATCACCTCCATTTCACTACTATGTCACCACATTCATCCCACTTTCATTATCATTGGGCCACATTTATGTTTTTCCAATCTTTAATAATTCTAAGCCTTTTAAGTGAATTTGTGGTTAAAAATTAGGAAATAATGTGCATAAGCTTATACCTAACCGATGGGTTGAGATTGTTGACATGTGTAGGTTGAAAGGAGGCTTCTAGAAGACCGTTATGTGGCACTCTAAGGCCAAATTCGAATTTGAGTGGAAAGAATCATGGGATCATGAGGATATGTGTCACATCTCCTAATTGTATTGTAACTCTAAAAAGACATGTGTCTTATCAGTTCCTATTTTGAATAGGACTCTAGAGGTAGAGGGAGAAATTCATGGATTATCATTAATGAGATGGCTCTCATCTTTTTGTATAAATAGGAGATCCCTCTCCTTCATTTGTTATTATTTTTAGTCTTTTTAGTCCCTAGTCCTTAAGATTGTATTTCTTCCTTGATGGCTTTTGAAAGCTTTGGAGAACTTTGTTGTACTTTATACTTTTTAAGAATTTGAATAAAGCTTTGATGTTCTCAACATGGAAGGATATGTGAAGTAGATATCATGGAGCACATTAGAATGTACGGTAGAGTAGATTTCATTTTGTAAATATTGCTTTGTAGAATGTAAGGTAGAATAGATTTCATTTTGTAAATATTGCTTTGATTACTTTCAAGTTTGATAGATTAGATTTTTCATTCATGCAATTTTAATTCATGCAAGTGTGTTCAATTTTGCTTTGATCCATAGGTGGCAGAGGGCCCTGCCTTGTATAGTTCCATTTAATTTTTGCATTTAATTTTGTTATGCTTATGTATATTAGTTGTACATAAATTGCTTTCAAGTTGATTGTAGATTAGTGATGCAACATAGCCTTTTAATGACTAATGACATGATAGAATCATTTGTCCTTTTGTTGAAACAGCAAGGATACTGGGTCTCTCATAGTCACTAGCTCATTGTTTGGTTATTGCATTTTATTTTAATTGAACTAATGACATGATAGAATCATCTTGTCCTTTTGCTGAAGCAGCAAGGATACTGGTCTCATAGTCATTAGCTCATTGTTTGGTTATTGCATTTTATTTTGTTGACACTTTAGAAAACCAACAAGAACAAAAACCCCAAAAACAACATAAACTATAAAACAACGAAGTAAGAGAAAGGTTAACTAAGCACATATAGTGCACCACACTTCATCAATTTACGATACCCGGACTGATAATTTATGTAGAGCAATTTAAGACATTAAATTGACTAGACATTTTGGCGCCGTTGCCGGGGAAGTGTAATTAGGAGACCTTATTTCTTACATCTGAAAAAAAGTTAATCATTCTTGAGTATGCTCTCTTCTTGCACTTTGTGTGATCTGGAGGATCAGAAAAAGAATTATTATGTAAAAAAGAAAAAGAAAAAAAAAAAAGAGACAAAATAAAACATTTCAATTGATTCAATAAAAAAAAAAATATATATATGATAAAAAAATGAAGCTCAACTGCTTTGATAGGTTCAAATTGACCAAAATTGTCTGGTTATGCTTTGTAGTGGTCTTCAAATCACTGTATCTTGTTTTAATAAGGCTTTGCAACTTAGCTGCGGAAACTGCCTTGATTCTGCAGCTAGCACTTGATTCCGCAGCTAGCACAGGATTCTACAGCTGTTTCAAGGTTGAGCAGGTTACAAGCGTCCAATGAAGAAATTGACCACATGGGTATCTCCAGAATTGTCCCGACATGGATCCTATCCTAGTCACCCAGCTCAGATCGAAAAAAACCAACTTATATAGCTATCTCCATTCCTAGTTTTTTTGTGGCCTCAATAGAAAAATCTGCATTCCTGTTCAAATTTTGGCCTTAAAACGAACCTGCAAAAGAATTATCCTCTTCTAGTTGTTTTTCCGACTCTTGTAATTAGTAGCAACAGGCCAATGTTAGTAAAATCTTCAAACACATCCATATTCCATCCATTGCTGAAGTATCATCAGCATTGTTACTGCTGCTATTTGTCGTCTCAATTATTTCTCCTCTCCGATTGAAAGAATTCGACCGAGGTCAAGGATTCAATTTACCTTGAACTAAATCAGAAAATCAGTGGAAGAATTAGGTTTCCCACAATATCCGAAGCTCTGAAACTTGTGAAATTCTGAGTAAGACTATACCTATATGGAGATACTTACCAACATTTATGAGTAAATCAGTAATTTTCCAATGTGATGCAAGGATCATAATATAGGATTATATTGTGTTACGCTATTGATTCAAGAGAACATATCATATGCAATATCAATAGAGCGGAGGTTCATTACAACATATTTATACAAAGAGCAGGGAGCACGGGCCAGGAAGCAAAAACATGTAACCAAGAGAAAAATACTTGTTCAGGATGTCCTTGAAAATTCTAGATCCTGTGTTCCAAATTGCAAGTCAAACAAAAATAAAAAAGAAACCGAATGCAGCAAAGGCAAGGAAAATGTGAACTTTTATCCAATAGGTATATTGCCATAGGCCACCTTTTGACTAGCGAATTTACCAGTCCAAGGCCACTCACTTTTTGCATAACCTTATGCCTTTGGGCTTCTGTCGGAACCTAAAATTGTAAATCAACAGAAATAAGCATCGATGAATCAATTCTTTCACTGCAACATCCCTCATCCACCCTGTATGGGTATTCTATGCATTCATAAAAATACAGAACAGTTGATCCAGAAAAAAACGCAAAACTCAGAAAAACGTCAAATTTAAAACGCTCGATTTTCCCAAACAGAGATGAATTTCAAAAAAATAAAACATGGGTTTTTTTTCCAGGTGGGTCAATTAGATAACCCAAAAACCGTTTGAGGAAATTTGTGGCGGTCTGGGAGAAATCTGCGGTTCTTCGGAGCGTATTTTTGAGTGTCGCGTGAAAAAAACAGAGTTTTTAATTAAATAAGCAGACAGTGATTTAATGCGGCGTGCCTGAAGAAGAGAAATCCAATTAGGAATCAACTATTTGCTGGTATTCAAGCTTAATTGCATGTCTTTAATGACTGATAGTCCCATGCAACGCGTCACTATGCTCAGTTTCACAGCAAAGACGTGTTCAAAAAAATTATACGACAATTGTAAAACAGATATGAATGCACCTAAGCATAAACAGCAATGGTTTTGGTTCCTATTGATACTCCTGGTGTCCACATAGAAAGAGCCTTGATTGTTTTTGGTTTCGATGATGTTCCTCATGACCATGCAGAGATTATCTTTGAGAATGTGCAAGTTCCTATGATCTCACATCTCTGTCCCTTCTGGTCGAGTTTTCGAATCTCAAACAAGAAACGTCGTTGCTTCAAGTTTTGGCTCATCTGTTTGAAATTTCGATTAGCTCCTCAGGAATTGTCCTTTAGGTTTCGGCCTTCTTGCACCAATTAGTAGCAACAGATGTGAGTGCGCCATCTCCCAGTCCGGCAATGTAGGCGGGCAATGCTTCAATGACAGTCGTTACCTCTTTAATCGTCACCCTCATCATCTCATTCATCCCCTTCTTGGCCTCTTGATTTTACTGAGATTTAGTGCATCTGTTGTTTGTCCCTTTTTTTAAATAATCAGAGAGAGGCGGCCATTCTTTTATCATTTATTTTTTTTATGGATATGACATTATGGTATGGATTTTGTTGCGGTTAATCTTTCGTGGATGAGAGAGAGTCTTTTGGATCAGGGGCTCGCATTTATTCATAACCATTTAGAAATAAAGGGATTTCTTCACACCTCCACATTTTTTCCTCTTCCACGCACACAACCACTCTATTTCACAGTACTTTCCACACTCTATTTTCAGTAGCTGCAAGCCACTTTCCGCAGCTGCCAGCTCACATAGGGTTTCCGCAGCTGATCCCGGTTTCCGCAGCCAACCCTGGATTCCGCAGCTGTTTTGTTAAACTCTAGGTTGCAGGTGTCATCAAGCAAAACAAGCCACATGGGTAGCTGGGAGAATGTTGGTACATGGATGGTGTCCTATTCATTCGATCAAATTTGATGAAAAAGACCCTGGTCAAAAGGAAGTCAAATTGTGTGTTATCACTAAGTCGCCATACTGAGTCGCCACACTAAGTCGCTGCATGTCAAGAAAAAATAATAATTTTGAATCAATGAAATGAATAAGTTATTTGCTCACTTTTCTGAAGGTATTGATTAATTTTGGATTGATGATGAAAAATGAATGGCTAACTTTGTATCCAAGATTTTTAGCTACAGAACCATGCACATTCTGCAGCTGAAGTCTAATTCTGCAGCCAGAAAAACCTCATTGTTCAAATCAGCTTATCTTTCTCATACAAAATCAGATTTTGATGATTTAAGTATCATTGGAAAGATCTCAAAAAGATCTATACAATGAGAAATCTAACATTAGAGTTTGAAATGGAAAATAATGAAATAAATTGCTGAAAAGAAGCAACATTCAACTTGGGGCACCAATTCCAAAGCAGGTATAAATTCTTTTGATTTTTCCTTTGAGAACTTGTTTCATTAATACAAATTCTTAGTTTTGTGTGTAAATATCATAACTAGAGAGATTGATCACCTCTCTCCTTTGATAATCTTACATTCCATTGCAGAAGAAGTATTAGTTTTTTTTGCAGGTTTCAGGAGGAAGGACAAATGACTACAAGAAAATGGTGTCTCTCTAAAGAGACCAATTTGTTTCATAAGAGGATGATCAGCAACAAAGAGGAAACATGTTGATGCAAAATCAAATCCAAACACTTGAAAAACTTTCAGATACTATTGTCTCCATCACATCCATCCATCACATCTATCCATCCATAACATCCATACCTCATAATAAACCATTCACCTCATTTCACTTCATACTTTTCCATTTACATTCACATCCACTTTCCATTTCTTTTTATGCATTCATAACCCATAAATAAAATAAAGAGGCTCATTCATATGCTTATTGCCCATTGCAATTTCTATTCTCCATTGCCATCTTTCATTTTCATCTTCCATTTCCTGTCATTTTCATTCTGCAAATAAGCCTTGCTTCAATGCAAATTATTGAGTCCATAGTCCTTTGAGTCTAAAGTTCTTTGTAAAAACACCTTAAGGCTTGCATGCCTTAATGGCAAGTCCTCATGCTGATAAAACAATGGGAATACATTAATGTCCCTTGTTCATCAGATCTTCTAGGTGACTCGACATCGACAAATTCATTCATACCTAGCAAGATGTGTTTGGGCATCTTGACTCTCATTGTCATCAATGGTGAGAGTGCTTGTGTTGACTAGTGGCATCCATTAATGGCCACTAAGCCAACAAGTTCCTACTATGTTCGACATCAGAACATCTTTTCACATAGTAGGAATTGTGCCAACAAGTTTTGAAGACATGAAGACTATTATTTTCAGCATTTTGGAGCAGATTCAACAAGTTTTAGTAGAAGCAATAAAAAGTCATCTTATCTCTCTATCCATGACTCCTCTTGTTCAGCCACGTGAAGAAGATTATGATCAGAAAATTTTCAGCCACCACACATACAACTCATCCATTCCAAAGGGTAAGTGAAGGTATGTCATTTTCTAACTTTTGAGCATAGAATTCCATAAAAAACTATAATGATAATTGTTGGAAAAACATTTCTCTTCCTCATTTCATAAAATTTCCAATACCATCAGTTGGGGGGGGGATACATTCATTTTCATATCTTGCCATGTCCATATCATATTCAGGAGCTCACATACTTCCAACAGATATTAACTATTACATTGTTATTATGAGCATACAATGGCTTTT
Source organism: Pinus taeda (assembly GCA_000404065.3). Taxonomy (NCBI): domain Eukaryota; kingdom Viridiplantae; phylum Streptophyta; class Pinopsida; order Pinales; family Pinaceae; genus Pinus; species Pinus taeda. The sequence continues at coordinate 143,268 of APFE031482495.1, forward strand.
CAAAAAAAGTGCTTAAAGGATAAATTGGATACAAACAAAAGCATGGTTGTCACACAAGAACCAACCATCATGCAATCCAATAAAGATATACTTTGCAACAATAATCAAAATATCATTATGCAAAGTTCAAAGATCAAAATATGAGGCAACAACAAAAAAAAAATGGTTGTAACACAAGAACCAACCATGTTGCAACTCAAGTAAAACACTTTGCAGAAAAATGAAGTTATCAAATGATATCATGCAAAGTTAAGCCAAAGCTCAAGGATCAAAAGAGTTAATGTAATATATATTGCATGAGGACATGCAATAGCTTCAATTGGGGGGTATGTTGAGTCTTGAAAATGTCATTCATTTCCATTACACTTTCACTATTATGTCCATTATATCACCTCCATTTCACTACTATGTCACCACATTCATCCCAGTTTCATTATCATTGGGCCACATTTATGTTTTTCCAATCTTTATTAATTCTAAGCCTTTTAAGTGAATTTGTGGTTAAAAATTAGGAAATAATGTGCATAAGCTTATACCTAACCAATGGATTGAGATTGTTGACATGTATAGGTTGAAAGGAGGCTTCTAGAAAACCCTTATGTGGCACTCTAAGGCCAAATTCGAATTTGAGTGGAAAGAATCATGGGATCATGAGGATATGTGTCACATCTCCTAATTGTATTGTAACTCTAAAAAGACATGTGTCTTATCAGTTCCTATTTTGATTAGGACTCTAGAGGTAGAGGGAGAGATTCATGGACTCTCATTAATGAGATGGCTTCTCATCTTTTTGTATAAATAGGAGATCTCTCTCCTTCATTTGTTAGCTTAGTTTTTAGTTCTTAAGCTTGTAGCTTTTTGGTGGCTTTTTAGCTTGGAGCTTTGTTGTACTTTGTACTTTTGAAGAATTTGAATAAAGCTTTGATGTTCTCAACATGGAAGGAGATGTGAAGTAGATGTCATGGAGCACATTTGAATGTAAGGTAGAGTAGATTTCATTTTGTAA
>APFE031482495.1:144283-173451 GCA_000404065.3 Pinus taeda
GTAGAGCAATTTAAGACATTAAATTGACTAGACATTTTGGCGCCGTTGCCGGGGAAGTGTAATTAGGAGACCTTATTTCTTACATTTGAAATTTTTTTTTAATAATTCTTGAGTATGCTCTCTTCTTGCATTTTGTGTGATCTGGAGGATCAGAAAAAGAATTATTATGTAAAAAAGAAAAAAAGAAAAAAAAGGAGACAAAATAAAACATTTCAATTGATTCAATAAAAAAATAAAAAAAATAAAAAAATGATGAACAAAATGAAACTCAAACTGCTTTGATAGGTTCAAATTGACCAAAATTGTCTGGTTATGCTTTGTAGTTGTCTTCAAAACACTGTATCCTACTTTAATAAGGTTTTGCAACTCAGCTGCAGAAACTGCCCTGATTCCGCAGCTAGCACCTGATTCTGTAGCTAGCATAGGATTCCGCAGCTGTTTCAAGGTTTAGCAGGTTAGAAATGTCCAATGAAAAAAAACCGACCACATGGGCATCTCCAAAATTGTCTCGACATGGATCCTATCCTAGTCAACTAGTTCAGATCGATGAAAAACCAGCCTAAGACCTCAGTCAAAGTCCTGTTCAAATTTTGGCCTTAAAACGAACCTGCAAAAGAATTATCCTCTTCTAGTTGTTTTTCTGACTCTTGTAATTAGTAGCAGCAGGCCAATGTTAGTAAAATATTCAAACACTCATCCATATTCCATCCATTGCTGAAGTATCATCAGCATTGTTACTGTTGCTATTTGTCGTCTCAATTATTTCTCCTCTCCGATTGAAAGAATTCGACCGAGGTCAGGGATTCAATTTACCTTGAACTAAATCAGAAAATTAGTGGAAGAAGTAGGTTTCCCACAATATCCGAAGCTCTGAAACTTGTGAAATTCTTTTATCCCTCTATCTAGCCGAAACATTCTAAGTAAGACTATACCTATATGGAGATACTTGCCAACATTTATGAGTAAATCAGTAATTTTCCAATGTGATGCAAGGATCATAATATAGGATTATATTGTGTTACGCTATTGATTCAAGAGAACATATCATATGCAATATCAATAGAGTGGAGGTTCATTACAACATATTTATACAAAAAGCAGGGAGCACGGGCCAGGAAGCAAAAACATGTAACCAAGAGAAAAATACTTGTTCAGGAAGTCCTTGAAAATTCTAGCACCCTTCATTTTCTATTTCCTGTGTTCCAAATTGCAAATCAAACAAAAATAAAAAAGAAGCCGAATGCAGCAAGGGCAAGGAAAATGTGAACTTTTATCCAATAGGTATATTTCCATAGGCCAACTTTTGACTAGCGAATTTACCAGTCCAAGGCCACTCACTTTTGCATAACCTTATGCCTTTGGGCTTCTGTCGGAACCTCAAATTGTAAATCAACGAAAAATAAGCAACGATGAATCAATTCTTTCACTGCAGCATCCATCATCCACCCTGTATGGGTATTCTGTGCATTCATAAAAATACAGAACAGTTGATCCAAAAAAAATTGTTAAACTCAGGAAAAAAACGTAAACAACAGAAAAATGTCAAATTCCAAATGCTTGATTTGCCCAAATGGTAGTGAATTTCACGAAAATAAAACATGGGTTTTTTTTCCAGGTGGGTGAATTAGATAACCCAGAAACCGTTTGAGGAAATTTGTGGCGGTCTAGGAGAAATCTGCGGTTCTTCGGAGCGTATTTTTGAGTGCCGCGTGAAAAAAACAGAGTTTTTAATTAAATAAGCAGACAATGATTTAATGCGGCGTGCCTGAAGAAGAGAAATCCAATTAGGAATCAACTATTTGCTGGTATTCAAGCTTAATTGCATGTCTTTAATGACTGATAGTCCCATGCAACGCGTCACTGTGCTCAGTTTCACAGCAAAGACGTGTTCAAAAAAATTATACGACAGTTGTAAAACAGATATGAATGCACCTAAGCATAAACAGCAATGGTTTTGGTTCCTATTGATATTCCTGGTGTCCACATAGAAAGAGCCTTGACTGTTTTTGTTTTCGATGATGTTCCTCATGGCCATGCAGAGATTGTCTTTGAGAATGTGCAAGTTCCTGTGATCTCACATCTCTGTCCCTTCTGGTCGAGTGTTTGAATCTCAAACAAGAAACGTCGTTGCTTCGAGTTTTGGCTCACCTGTTTGAAATTTCGATTAGCTCCTCAGGAATTGTCCGTTAGGTTTCGACCTTCTTGCATCAATTAGCAGCAACAGATGTGAGTGCGCCATCTCCCAGTCCGGCAATGGAGGCGGGCAATGCTTCAATGATAGTCGTTACCTCTTTAATCGTCGCCCTCATCATCTCATTCATCCCCTTCTTGGCCTCTTGATTTTACTGAGATTTAGTGTGTTTGCTGTTTGGTCCTTTTTTTAAATGATCAGAGAGAGGCGACCATTCTTTTATCATTTTTTTTTTTTTATGGATATGACATTATGGTATGGATTTTGTTGCGGTTAATCTTTCGTGGATGAGAGAGAGTCTTTTGGATCAGGGGCTCACATTTATTCATAACCATTTAGAAATAAAGGGATTTCTTCACTCCTCCACATTTTTTCCTCTTCCACGCACACAGCCACTCCATTTCACAGTACTTTCCACACCCTGTTTTCATTAGCTGCAAGCCACTTTCCGCAGCTGATCCCGGTTTCCGCAGCCAACCCCAGATTCCGCAGCTGTTTTGTTAAACTCTAGGTTGCAGGTGTCATCAAGCAAAACAAGCCACATGGGTAGCTGGGGGAATGTTGGTACATGGATGGTGTCCTATTCATTCGATCAAATTTGATGAAAAAGACCCTGGTTAAAAGGAAGTCAAAGTTGTGTGTTATCACTAAGTCGCCACACTGAGTCACCACACTAAGTCGTTGCATGTCAAGAAAAAATAATAATTTTGAATCAATGAAATGAATGAGTTATTTGCTCACTTTTCTGAAGGTATTGATTAATTTTGGACTGATGATGAAAGATGAATAGCTAACTTTGTATTCAAGATTTTTAGCTATAGAACCATGCACATTCCACAGCTAAAGTCCAATTCTGCAGTTGTTCTCTAATTCCGCAGCCAGAAAAATCTCATTGTTCAAATCAGCGTATCTTTCTCATACAAAATTAGATTTTGATGATTTAAGTATCGTTGGAAAGATCTCAACAAGATCTATACAATGAGAAATATGTCATTAGAGTTTGAAATGGCAAATAATGAAATAAATTGCTGAAAAGAAACAACATTCAACTTGGGGCACCAATTCCAAAGCAGGTATAAATTCTTTTGATTTTTCCTTTGAGAACTTGTTTCATTAATACAAATTCTTAGTTTTGTGTGTAAATATCATAACTAGAGAGATTGATCACCTCTCTCCTTTGATAATCTTACATTCCATTGCAGAAGAAGTATTAGTTTTTTTGCAGGTTCCGGGAGGAAGGACAAATGACTACAAGAGAATGGTGTCTCTCTAAAGAGACCAATTTGTTTCATAAGAGGATGATCAGCAACAAAGAGGAAACATGTTGATGCAAAATCAGATCCAAACACTTGAAAAACTTTCAGATATTATTGTCTCCATCACATCCATCCATCCATCACATCCATACCTCATAATAAACCATTCACCTCATTTCACTTCATACTTTTCCATTTACATTCACATCCACTTTCCATTTCTTTTTGTCCATTCATAACCCACACATAAAAGCAAGAGGCTCATTCATATGCTTATTGCCCATTGCCATTTCTATTCTCCATTGCCATCTTTCATTTTCATCTTCCATTTCCTGTCATTTTCATTCTGCAAATAAGCCCTGCTTCAATGCAAATTATTGAGTCCATAGTCCTTTGAGTCTAAGTTCTTTGTAAAAACACCTTGAGGCTTGCATGCCTTAATGGCAAGTCCTCATGCTGACAAACAATGGGAATACATTAATGTCCCATGTTCATCAGATCTTCTAGGTGACTCGACATCGACAAATTCATTCGTACCTAGCAAGATGTGTTTGGGCATCTTGACTCTCATTGTCATCAATGGTGAGAGTTCTCGTGTTGACTAGTGGCATCCATTAATGGACACTAAGCCAACAATTTCTTCCTACTATGTTCGACATCAGAACATCTTTTCACATAGTAGGAATTGTGCCAATGAGTTTTGAAGACATGAAGACTATTATTTTCAGCATTTTGGAGCAGATTCGGCAAGTTTTAGTAGAAGCAATAAAAAGTCATCTTATCTCTCTATCCATGACTCCTCTTGTTCAGCCACTTGAATAAGAATATGATCAGAAATTTTCAGCCATTACACATACAACTCATCCATTCTAAAGGGTAAGTGAAGGTACGACATTTTCTAACTTTTGACCATAGAATTCCATAAAAAGCTAGAATGATAATTATTGGAAAAACATTTCTCTTCCTCATTTCATAAAATTTCCAATACCATCAGTTGGGGGGGGGAATACATTCATTTTCATCATATCTTGCCATGTCCATATCATATTCAGGAGCTCACATACTTCCAACAGATACTAACTATTACATTGTTATTATGAGCATACAATGGCTTTTCAAAAAAAAGTGCTTAAAGGATAAATTGGATACAAACAAAAGCATGGTTGTCACACAAGAACCAACAATCATGCAATACAATAAAGATATACTTTGCAACAATAATCAAAATATCATTATGCAAAGTTCAAAGATCAAAATAGGAGGCAACAAAAAAAAAAATTTAAAAATGGTTGTAACACAAGAACCAACCATGTTGCAACTCAAGTAAAACACTTTGCAGAAATATAAAGTTATCAGATGATATCATGCAAAGTTAAGCCAAAGCTCAAGGATCAAAAGAGTTAATGTAATATATATTGCATGAGGACATGCAATAGCTTCAGTTGGGGGGTATGTTGAGTCTTAAAAATGTCATTCATTTCCATTACACTTTCACTCTTATGTCCATTATATCACCTCCATTTCACTACTATGTCACCTCATTCATCCCACTTTCATTATCATTGGGCCACATTTATGTTTTTCCAATCTTTATTAATTCTAAGCCTTTTAAGTGAATTTGTGTTTAAAAATGAGGAAATAATGTGCATATGCTTATACCTAACAAATGGGTTGAGATTGTTGACATGTGTAGGTTGAAAGGAGGCTTCTAGAAGACCCTTATGTGGCACTCTAAGGCCAAAATCGAATTTGAGTGGAAAGAATCATGGGATCATGAGGATATGTGTCACATCTCCTAATTGTATTGTAACTCTAAAAAGACATGTGTCTTATCAGTTCCTATTTTGATTAGGACTCTAGAGGTAGAGGGAGAGATTCATGGATTATCATTAATGAGATGGCTCTCATCTTTTTGTATAAATAGGAGATCTCTCTCCTTCATTAGTTAGTCTTTTTAGTCTTTTAGTCCCTAGTTCTTAAGATTGTAGTTCTTCCTTGATGGCTTTTGAAAGCTTTGGAGAACTTTGTTGTACTTTGTACTTTTGAAGAATTTGAATAAAGCTTTGATGTTATCAACATGGAAGGAGATGTGAAGTAGATATCATGGAGCACATTAGAATGTAAGGTAGAGTAGATTTCATTTTGTAAATATTGCTTTGTAGAATGTAAGGTAGAATATATTTCATTTTGTAAATATTGCTTTGATTACTTTCAAGTTTGATTAGAATTTTCTGAAGAACCCTAGACTGAGAATATATCAGTTCCAATTGTTGGGCTTTGAAAATGGCCTACTCTTCCGTATAAACACCAGAGAGAGACACATCCTTTGAGATCTCAAGTTGTGATGATTTGAAAAACCATTCGAGAAGGAACTCTGGTAGGATTTTAGATTTGACAAGCCTTTTCCTCCTCCTCCATTCCTGGGTCTAATCCAAAATGTGAGTTGCATTTTCTTGTTGAAAGTTAGCCAAAAGTTCAGTTCCAACTTCACATCAGATAGGCAACTGAAAATGGTTCAAAAAGACATTAGCCAAATCACAAAAAGAAGTATAAGTGCCCCCTAGAAACTCTAGATACCATTTGGCCACATTTTTGGTTAGGGTGCGCTGAAATAACCTCAACCTGATCGAATCATCTATCAGGGATTTGGATGAGCACCATAAGTGAAATGTGGTTACGTGGTCTCCCAAATATTCACCACTCTTCCCTTCGAATTTTGGGATATTTTAGGGAAGTTTAGCTGAGACCGGAGGCCAAGCCGGATTGTACCAAATCAGATCATTTGTCAATTTAGTTAAGTCTGGCAAGTTTAGCGTGGCTAGAAAAGGGAGTCATGGTGGACCTTGGGAATTCCATCTAGTGTGGGCGAGGTTCCCAAAGGTCTGAAAAGAATGACCTGGATTTTGATAAACACTAGGTTTCCCGAAGTAACTCATAGAACTTACCGAACCAAAAGGTGCTCCTTGTGGTCCAGCAAAATTCAAAGTTTGACCAACTCCTACCGAAAATCCTCCGTAATAGAATTGATTCCTAGCTCCTATCCCACTAACCACAGGGTTTTTTCAGCTCTGGAATGGGTTATTACCTTGACCTATAAAGGAAAAAGGCATTGACCCTATTTTTGGATTTGAGTGTGGTATATGACCACTTCCAAATGGGAAACCCTAAAAAGAAGCTGATCCACTCATCATGGATGTGGAGGTGGTCAATGGTATGTTCAAAGGAACTGAAGGAATCTCGTGAGACGACATTTCATAAGGGATAAATCCAAAACCTGATGCAGTATCTTGAGAACTTCCACTCATTGACAAAATGGAAGTAGACCCAAATATAGTTGTGCTGGGAGTAATAGAAAGGATGGAAATAGTTCCCTTCTACAGATATGGGAGTCTGCACACTCTCAACTCTCGTCGTAGATGCCATGCTTCCAGCAGTGGTCATCGAAGGAATAGATGGGTGTAAACTTAGGCTCGAAGGCCTATGAGTTGGGGTTCTGACGTATAATAAAACATTTGGATGATCAAGAGGAAGAGGAGAATATGGAGCCACAACCAACTCTGAAAGCTCTTCAACTTCGATCTTATCTTCCAACTAAAAATGTACTCGAGAAATAACTGTTGTGTACCTCTCTAACTCTCTACTAGTGTCAGGTCTATCTTGTGAATTAATGACCCCAAGCAGAGGATCATTCTCCAATTTCCATGTTGCCACTGGCTGAAAACCACTGGCAGAATTGCTCCTACGCATTCTAGGAGAAGGCTCAGGACTCATAGGTGATAGACCACGAAGTCTCCTAGACCATTGAGATGGTTGATCAACCACTTTGAATTATTTAAAATATCTACTGAAAGACTCAAAAAATTATAAAGCTAGGTTGACTAGGAGCAAAGAACACTCACTAAAAAGTTCCTAAAGATATCAGCAATCAAACAACTCTTAAGTATTTCCGCTCTGGGTTATTAGGACCAGACACCAAAATACAAGAAAGTTAATAATAAGGGCATTTCGAAAATAGATTGGGGTAATTATGCTTCTGGCCTACTAGCGAATGTATCAGAGGCAGTTACATTGACCTCCAGATAACAGTGTTTGCTGGTGCAAGCACCAAAACTTCGCAAGGGTACTCTCCAGAAGTATTATTGAACATGATACAATGTCAGCCTCTGGTGCCATGGGATTCCCCTCCGTAGCCACCTATGTGATCCCTAGGATAGGCAACTATGGTCACCAACTTGTATCAAAATCCGGGCGGAACAGTCGTGAGGCGAGATCTGATGAGTAAGAAAGGGGGTATCTCTCATCCTTATCTTCACTCTCCCTTGTGCTTTACTCCCAGTTACGGAGCTTTCCCGGTCTCCCTAACGTTATTGGATTTTGCTCATTAATCAAACGTCTATGTTTTGTAATTTTGATTGGCCTTGGAAAGTTAACCCTCCTCTGACCTAATTCAAGGCCCTAATAAACCTAAACTTGTTGGTGTATTCTGATGACAACATAAAAGTTCTAGTTTATTTTAATTAATCGCTTAATTTTAATCGTTGTTCTTTAATTCAAGGGTAAAGATGGGAGTGAAACCAATGATGTTTGTATGACGCAATAGAAATCAATGAAAAACTAACTACATGAATGCAATTATTTTTTCTTCGATGAAAACAGTCGTGAGGCGAGATCCAATGAGTAAGAGAGGGGGTATCTCTCATCCTTATCTTCACTCTCCCTTGTGCTTTACTCCCAGTTACGGAGCTTTCCCGGTCTCCCTAACGTTATTGGATTTCCCTCATTAATCAAACGTCTATGTTTTGTAATTTTGAGTGGCCTTGGAAAGTTAACCCTCCTCTCACCTAATCCAAGGCCCTAATAAACCTAAACTTGTTGGTGTATTCTGATGACAACATAAAAGTTCTAGTTTATTTTAATTAATCGCTTAATTTTAATCGTTGTTCTTTAATTCAAGGGTAAAGATGGGAGTGAAACCAATGATGTTTGTATGACGCAATAGAAATCAATGAAAAACTAACTACATGAATGCAATCATTTTTTCTTCGATGAAAAGAGATCTCTATACGGATTCTACGAAACTTCTACAAAGCAAATTACTTTTTCTCTTATTTTTTTGAAACGCACTTCACACACACAAAAACTAAAAGACTATGAATGCTTTAACAATGAAAACTACCCTAATGCAAGATATAATGCAGATGCAAGATCCTAAATAACACTCAAAAAGAAAAAGAAATTGTTTATAACTAATAATGAGCCAACTTAAGTACTGAAGAGGATACAAATTTTGAACACAAAATTCTCTCCAAACAAGAAGGATAAATTGTAAAAGATCGCAATTCACTTTCAACAACAAAAATAAACCATAAACCAAACTTGGCAAAATAAAATAAAAAAATAAAGTTTTTTGAGATCTTTTCTTTTTTTAAGAAGCAACCAAAACAATTTTTTGAAATCACCAAAATGCTACTAAAACTCAAAAGATCGAAAAAAGAGCACAAGGAGTCTTTGCAAGTTACAATCTCGAAAATGAATAAAAACTTGAGAAAAAAGACTTCAACTTGTACAAAATGACCCAAATAGTAGCAAAGAGTTTGACAAACTGACCAAGAAGCCAGGAAAGAAATACTTCCAAATTCGTCAAAAAGACTTTCAAAAAGCAAGAAAGTCTATGAGGCCACAAAACAAAGGAGAGCAAATCAAGTAGATTTGAAATCCAGGCTTGACACTAAAACTAAAAACAATCTCGTGTTCTGGAGGACCAGAACAATCAAGAACTTTAGGACGAAGTCTTGTGTGCCAAAACACAAATTACAAACTTGCTAAAGAAGAAAACCTATGCCAAATATTTTCAATTAGGAAGAGACTTTGAAACAGGAACCTTGCAAAATAATTAAATTCTTCAGACAACAATTGACCACACAAAGACTGAAAAGAGTAGGCAAAAAATCTATCTGGGCTGAAGGATTTGAAAAAATAATGCAAAAATTTGCATACGCGATTATGTGCAAACACAGAGGCGTGCACACATGCTCCTAACATAGGAAAATCACGTATATACGAGTTCACTTTACAGAAACAAGCGTGTATACGTGACTGTAAACAAAGTAAAGAACGTATACAAGGCTTTGCAAGAAAAAAAAACAAAGTCTGATCCAAAAGATCAAACTTGATGCCTGGGACTCTAGTAGACCAAATAATACTGTAATTGCAAGCAAACCAAAGATTGAGCCCTAATTTAGAATGAACAACCCAAACCAAGAATAACAACATTGTTATCCCCAATTGAGTCACCAATTCTGTTTCGGGTGAAAGCACCCTAGGGCTTTCAGTTAGAACCCCAACAGAGCAAAAGCAAACTACAAAAAGAAATACTCAAACAAATCAAGCAAGATGCTTATATTATCAAACTATGTAAGAGTAACCATACCCAGATTTCCTTCGTTTGAGTAGGTCCCGTAGGGTTCAAACCCTCTACAACTCTCGATGTTCTTCAAACTTGAAAATCATTCAATTCGAACATACATAGCAGTATAGAAGTAAAGTATATTCATGACATTGACTTTATATCATATAAACAAATGATTGATCATACATAAAAATGGAATTCATATATGAATTAAAACATAATTTGATGCATAGACATAGTTAATTTTGAAAACAAGACATCATTTCTTTTATTGTAGTAAGCTATAAATAACATGGAGAGAATTCACCTGAGTCTTTCTTTGGCTCCAAGTGGAACCGTCCTCCAGATTCGTCCTATCCTAGCCTTCAACAATCTTCTTCCATCACCAACACCATGATATCTCAAGCAAAAGGAAGAATATTTATAATCAAGGAAATAAGGGTTTCCTGAAGCTTGGGGAAGTGCATGAGGCACAGGGATTCATCAGACTCAGTCAAGGATAATCCTAGTATAATAGCTTTATCTCTTCTCCTCTCCTTAAGACCTTCCCATAGAAGTCTATTTATACCTCTCCCAATTAGTTTTTTAGTTGGGAAACAGTTGGGCCATGGGAAATAGGAGGTAATCAACAGTTAAAACCCATGAAATTTGCCCAAAATTAAGGAAATTTAATTTTTAAGTGTTTTAATACATATACATGGGTTGGGTATTGACTAACCCGCATGTACACACTTTTAACTCAGGGAAAAGTAGCGTACAGGGAATAAAACATGGTTATTATATATTTGGACCAAGTCTGGAAGGAGGGGTTTCCCTAGGCCATAAAAAAAGCATCATATATACCAAGAGTGGTAAAATGGTGCTATAAGAATTGTGATTGAAGTTACATTGTAAATTGTTCTTCTGTGATTTCTACCTCATTGTATAACCTTTGTGATTGAAAATCTTGAACTGAAATCATAGCCTTTTCTACAAACTGAAATCTGACACATGTTGTACTGAAATCTGATCTGAAATAAATTTGTTGCTATAAAAATGAATTTATTCAAACTGAAATCCTACCTACTTACTATAATCGGTTGTCCAGCTACTAGTTAGGTAAAATGAAATGGCCAATGCAACCATTGAAGCATCATATACATTGGTGAATTTTGTTGCTTGTGCTTGTTTGTGATTAAAACTAAGATTCTAAAGCCAATTATAGCCTTGTCAACAAATGAGAAGATAAGAAAATACTTGATTTCCTTTGTTGACTCTAGAAACTGTACAAAAGGATCTTCCAAAATATATACACTAATGTTTAACTGATCTAGGCAACTATTCAATTATTCTGGGTGGCCTCCATGCCATGAAAGTGAAATGTCATTTTCATCTTTATCACCTTACAGATTTTCATATAAGCCTTGTGATGATATTTCTACTGATTGAAATGTATGTCTGGTGAAACCTTTATCATATTGATTTTGAATCTCATAGTTAGTTAATATAGAAAAATTTTGATTGCATTCATCATCTAACATATCAGCTATTCGATCTTAAAAGACGTGGAAGGATTGTTGCAACCTATTACATATGGCTTTTAATGTGGCTTCATGGATTTCTGCATGTTGTTCATCCTTTTCTTTGGAGATATTATACCATATTTCCTTTAAAAACTGAAATGATTCAAAACATAGTGGTATAGAACTTTCATGTGTCATCTGATCAGACGTTTCAGTAGAATTTGATAACTGCACATGTGAAACTGAAGAATCTTGATTAAGATTTTCATTGTCTTCTTTGTTGTCAATATCAATACTTAAAGACTGCTGATTTTTAATTACTTTAAAGTTTTCTATGATGAACCGAAATGAAGCAAAACAAAGAGGCAAAGAAGCTTCACTTATTTCCAAATTTTCTACACTTTCTTCCTCACTTTCATAGTTGATATGAATAAGATGATCATTGTTTCAAGCTGCTGAAACTGAATTTCTTTATTTCCCAAACTAGTTTTTGATTGCTCTGTAAAGTTAGTTTGGATTTGAAGAACATAATTATCATCATACTGATCATATTTAGGCAAATCATTAAAAGAAGTAATGTCATCAAACATACACATTAGATCAGCAGATTTCCTCTCCACATATTTCTCTATAAATCTATCTTCTGATCTATGGTAGTTGGAATTAGCAGGAATTTTTTCATGACTATCAACCTCTTTTTTTGTGAAATAAATATGTCATGGTGATTTTGAACAAAAAATTTATCTTTCATGATGATCTTATGTATCCTTTCCTCTATTTTTCTTACCAAAATGTTGAGTTTTACCTCTGCAGTGTTGTTCTTCTCCGCTCCTGCTTTCAACTTTTCTCTTCTAATTTGCAGATTAACTTCTACATTTACTACAATGCTCTGCATTTGTTACAGTGTTGAGGGGTTTCTTTCTCTTAGCTGAAATTCTATCTCTGGATCAAATGCTTTTGGATAATGCAAGAGAGTTGAATCAGGAGGAGGTCTTATATTTGATGGCATTGAATAATAGATTTGATTAAATATGTCAAAAAATTGTTGTATTGTTTCATTTGGTTGTTTTTTTAATTGATTATATTCTTATATGATCACAAAAAAATTGACTTTGATTATCCATCTATCAAGGAAAATTTTGACAAACTATTGGAAATTTGAGATGCTTGCAATAGATAGATTCTTGAACCAACTCTTTACTCTACTTTGCAAAGAGAGAGAAAAAAGTCTGATTCTAACATCATCTTCATCAATCTCAAATAAGTCTAGATAATTCTCAAAACCTTGAATATGTTTTTGGGCAATGATACTATTATCACTCCAGGAAACTCTCCTAGGTTGCAGCTCGGAGATGCCTGGTAACATATAATCTTCAATGTTGTTCTCTAAACTATTGGAATGGATGAAGGTTTGGATCAAGCTAGATAACCGTTTCAACTCTGTTTTCACTCTAGACATGCATGAACAACCTCATTTTGACAAGGCTTTAGACCACTAATTCTCAATAGTTTGTAGATTCAATGGATAGATGGAGAATACTGGCGGTACCGACAAATGCATATATAAACACATATGAATGGCTAGCTACAGGCAGTAAAAGAAGCTTGCAAATCTAATTTATCAACACAGAGATCAGATGACAGTTATCTAGCATTAGACATAGAAGAAATGTGAACAACCTATCTAATTGCAAATCCAATTTATCAATACAGAGATAAGATGACAGTTATCTAGCATTAGACACAGAAGAAATCATGAATAGACTATCCAAGTGAAAACTTAGAACAGAAGAGAAACGGATATTGAACATGTAACAACAAAAGAAGCTTGTATTATTGGAATGAAGATGAGAAGCTGCAAGGAACAAAGTATCAATAGTCTCCAAAAGTTGAACCCTTGTTACATTTAGCTTTCAGCCTTTTATAGGCCTTTTACAATGCTCCTGAGCTCTCAAAGTCTCGGAGTCTTAATCTATCCTCCCTGTCTTATTAACTATTTGATGCCCTAATTAGGCAAGCATGGGCTCGGAGGTTCCTTCTTCTGACAGAAGAGTAACCACATTCAGGTAGTTTGTTGTGCTGGCAGGGAGCTCTCTCGTGCTAGAGATTCCCCATGATCATTCTATTTGTTTGTATGAGTTGTGTTGTTTGCTCCATGATCACTTATGTTGTTTTGGATGAGTTTCTTTGTCTGCTCCATGATTGTTTGTTTCGGGCTGCATTATGTTGTGGCCCCCTTTTTCCCTTTTCGGCCCCATGTCTCCCGAAAACTGCTTCCCAGGCTCTGTTATGTGGTGGAATGGGTCTTTGATCCTCTGTGATCCCTTTAAATGTTTAAAAATATTGTTTTCCTATTTTTACAAAGAAAAAACTGCACACAACAAAATCCTGCCCATCTCAGTTTGTTTCAGACTTCAAAAGTCCTCAGATATGGCCTATTCATCTATCGAGTCCGCCATTAGGGTCGCTATCGCATGTCGCAGATGGCTTGTTCCTGTGTTCCCTTTGTATTCTGAAATGAGTTGAAAAACACTAAAAACCATGAAAAATGGCTTATGGTGGACCTGAAAATATTATAAATTTTCATTCTCGAACCCTTTCGGGTCTGGGCTTTATCGCATTGGCACTACCCAAGGCTCCCTTTGTATTTTTGTTATATAACAAAAATACACAAAATACATTAAAAATGGCCTTCCCGCGGACTTGAAATCTTATGAAATATCATGTATATAACCACCGGGTCCAGTTATCGCATCCCACGTATGAACGTGTAAAGGCCTCGGTCCATGGTGTTACCCCAATTGCGATTCGCTGATGTGATTGATTGCAATCACATATCCCTAGTGCCCCAGGCCCATGCTAGCGCGCTTTGTATTTTCCGATAGCAATCTCGCGATGAGACATGGGCCATCAATCTATGCGCTTGATCGACGGTCCACGTTGAATCATCAATCGTCGTCGCCATTTCCATATAGTCTATGCCGATTCCCACTGTATACCTATGCCGATTGTGACTACCAATCAGATCTAGACCGTTAATTGGCTAGATCGGACGACTGCTATGTATTTCTCAGTTTATGTTCCGATACTTCGTTTTTCTTTATTTTCTCTGGTTTTTTGCCTCCCGATAGTGCTTTTCTGCTCTTCCAAGGGCTCTTGGCATGCGATGGTTTTGATATTTGAATGATCCTTAAGAAGATTTTGAAGACTTCAAGAGCATATTTGGATCCATTTTTGGGCCATTTTCCAACAAGGCTAACACTGGCTCCTTCTAGGTATGAAAGCCTTCCTGTGAGGTTTCAAGAACTGCATAACAATGCCTTTCCTGTAAAAACAAAATCAAATCTTCCTCCTAGTGTTCCATTGGGAATGGAGTCTATTTTGCAATGAAATAAGAACTGGAAATAACATATTTACAATAGAAAGGCTTTAAAACATTAAATGAAATAAAGTTTCAAAAACCGCCCATTGATTGGACCATCAAAGATTTATAAAAGCCTATTAATTTGATCATACTCTTCAAAAAATTTGTAGCGTTTGACTTTGTCAGGCAGAAATGGTCTATATTTCACCTCATCTCTGTATGCTTTCAGCCTTGGATGCTTTTCTTGGAAAGTTTTGTTGACCTAAAAAGTTAATATGAAAGATAAATGAATGCAATCCTGTGTGCGGAACACAAGGACTACACCTACCCCTGAAGCTTCCTTAGAGCAAGCTCCATCAAAAAACATGTCCCACATTTGTGGGCCTTCTTCCTCTATGATTTGGAAAACTAGTTTCTTAAGCTGTGTGGAGGCCAACTGAGATTCTTCAATCTGAAGAAAACAAGCTCCAAAATCAGTGTCAACATCATAGATGGGATTATTAGTGGGATTCCTTTCATCCCTGATAATATAATCCAACTAAACCTTTCTATATAATCTCCTATTTTCACCTCCAAAAAATGGGACAGTAGCATAAGACAAATCATTTTGCAATGTTCCACCTAATTTCTTGATCTAGACTCTGGAAAGCAACATGCCAAACTTTGGGGCTACATCTGCTACCACAATATCCATCATCATGCTCTTCATGGGCAGCTGAGGCAAAGTAATGGCTAGGTCCTTGATTAATCCTAGACATTTCACCTTTCTAGAGTCAAAAGAAAATAGGTCATGGTAGGGCTTGCTAATGTCAAGACCCAATTTATCCATGACAGTGTTGGGCATTAGATTATAGCTAGCTCCAGCGTCCAGAAGGAAACTATGAAGGATTTTATCATGAATAGTCAGAGAGACATAGAATGATGGGGAGCTGTCTTCACAATTTTCAATCATTGGGCTGAGAATAATAGCTAGTTGGTCATCTTACAGATTTACATAGTTAGTGGAGGCTTGGATGGCTTTAGGCTCAAGGGCCTTGAGGATGGATCTTTTGAAGCACTTATTCTTCACTAATTCAATCAGAGGCATAGGTATTTTTAGCTTCTGAATTTTTGATTGAAACTGAAAGGAGAAGGAGACTTGTCAAGGCCTCTTACCTCATAAGCTGGAGCTTTGAGAATGATGGGATCAACTGTCAGTTGCTTCTGCTTATTAGCTTGCTATACTACAGGGAAAAAAACTCTTTGAAGAGGATTTTCCTTGGCATTATTCATCTTTGACCTCAGATTATATCTTTGTTGATCTTTAGTTTGTAGAACAGCTTCACCGTCCCACTCTTGGCTGATCTGGTCATTGAATAATGACTTTTCATAGGTAGCTAAGGTCAAAAAAGGGGCACTGCCTTTGTCTTCCATACAATGGATCTCATCATCTTCTTCAAACTGCTCTTTTTCCATGATTTCATTTTGAAAATGGGTCTTCACCCTTTGGTCTTCATTGGCATCTTTGCTTCTTTGCAAAATCTGCAACTGCTCATTTTCTCTTGTATATTGGTTTGGATTTCTAGGAACAAAGGTATTAGGAACCCTTCCTTTCCCAGGGTGTTGCGCAACCTTTAATTTGGAGATATCAGAGGCTAATGGCTCAATCATTTTAGTCATTTTATCTATCTTGGGATCTGAAGATGATGAAGATTCGCCCCTCTATCTCCTTCTATCAACATTACCTTTGAGATTTTCTGCAGCCATGATGCTTGATTCTACTTCCAAGGCTGCATCCTGCATATTAGCCAAAGTAGCACATCACCTCTCCCTCAACAGTAGGTAGAAGTCAGAATCAAAATCAATGGCATAGGTGAATTTAGTAGAGGTAGTGGTGGGTTTTACTTCAGCTGGTATCTTGTTGTACATGCAATTAAACCTCTTATTAAAATCAGACAAGAATTCACTATTTTCCCTCCTTAAGTTCCCAAACTCAGTGTGGTAGTAGAGGAGATCCTTCTTATCCCCCCAATGCTTTAGGAATGCATCATCTAAAGCCTCAATATTAGCTATAGATCTTGGGGTCAATTCTCTGAACCATTTTCTAGTGTCTCCATCTAGGCTTTGAACAACGACTCTCATCTAGACATCATCTTCACTAATGTCCAGGTTATCAACATAGTTATAGAATGACTCAAGATGTTCCTCAGATATAACACCTTTAATCCCAGTGAACTTAGGCTTATATTTATGATATTCTCCAGTAGGCATGGCATTCAAAGGAGTGGGCAGTATTAGAGGTCCATACCTAGCAACTATGATTCTTTTCATTTTGGTGGGTGCTTGTGGACCTACCATAGCTGTGGTGGCTATAAGAGTACTAGTAGTCTAAATGATATAGGGTTGAGGAGTGATTGACAAGACTAAAGGAGTATGATGGATAGAAGGTGTGGTTTCCTTTGGGCTTACAACAAAAGGAGAACCTAAAGAATAAGGAGCTTTATGACTCTCTAAGAGTTTTTCTTCACTGCTAGTATTAGATGCTATACTCTCAACATGTATTTTTTCTATTGCAAAATTTTCTTGAAGAGATATATAATATTTTTTAGATTTACCTAAACCTGAAGCTCCTTTCTGCAATAGCTTTCTTTCTTTGATGATTTTTTTAGGGTCAGGTACTAGGTCAGCTTGTGGCTTCTGAGGATTTCTTCGAGTATGCCTCACAAACTAAGCCAGAACTATGAAGCAGTGTCGCTAAGAGGTTCGTCCTTCAGTAGAGTCACTAGATAGATGATTACAACCAAAAAAGTGCCCAGACTTTGTCTATCATCAAAGTTGAATCTGTGTCATTTCCCAAGGAAGCCGAGCTTCAGTTTCCTCTCCCCAACAGCATCGCCAATTATGTTATCACTCCAGGAAACTCTCCTAGGTTGCAGCTCGGAGATGCCTAGTAACATATAATCTTCAATATTTTTATTTGAACTATTGGAATGGTTGAAGGTTTGGATCAAGCCAGATAACTGTTTCAACTCTGTTTTCACTCCAGACATGCATGAACACCATCAACTTGATAAGGATTTAGACCACTAAAGCTCAATAGTTTGTAGATTCAATGGATAGATGGAGAATACTAACCATACCGGAAGATGCATATATAAACACAAATGAATGGCTAGCTACAGGTAGTAAAAGAAGCTTGCAAATCTAATTTATCAACGTAGAGATAAGATGACAGTTGCCTTGCATTAGACACAGAAGAAACGTGAACAACCTATCCAATTGAAAATCCAATTTATCAATGTAGAGATAAAATGACAATTATCTAGCATTAGAAACAGAAGAAATCATGAATAGACTATCCAAGTGAAAACTTAGAATAGAAGAGAAATGGATATTGAACATGGAACAGCAAAAGAAGCTTGTATTACTGGAATAAAGATGAGAAGCTACAAGGAATAGAGTATCAACAGTCTCCAAAAGTTGAACCCTTGTTACATTTAGCTTTCAGCCTTTTATAGGACTTTTACAATGCTCCTAAGCTCTCAAAGGCCCAGAGTCTTAATCTATCCTCCCTATCTTGTTAACTGTTTGATGCCCTAACTAGGCAAGCATGGGCTCGGAGGTTCCTTCTTTTGACAAAAGAGTAACCACTTTCAAGTAGTTTGTTGTGCTAGCAGGGAGCTCTCTCGTGCCAGAGATGCCCCACGATCGTTCTGATTGTTTGGATGAGTTGTGTTGTCTGCTCCATGATCACTTATGTTGTTTTGGATGAGCTGTGTTGTCTGCTCCATGATCGTTTGTTTCGGGCTGCATCGTGTTGTGGCCCCCTTTTTCCCTTTTCGACCCTTGTCTCTCAACAACTGCTTCTTGGCCTCTGTTATGTGGTGGAATGGGTCTTCGGGCCTCTATGATCCCTTTAAATGTTTAAAAATATTGTTTTCTTGTTTTTACACAGAAAACATTGCACACGGAAAAATCCCGCCCATCTCAGTTTGTTTTGGACTTCAAAAGTCCTCAGATATGGCCTATTCATCTATCAGGTCCACCCTTAGGGTTGCTATCACATGTCATAGATGGCCTATTCCTGTGTTCACTTTGTATTCTAAAATGTGTTGAAAAACACTAAAAACTATGAAAAATGGCTTATGGTGGACCTGAAAATATTATAAATTTTCATTCCCGAACCCTTTGGGGTCTAGGCTTTATCGCATCGGTGCTGCCTAAGGCTCCCTTTGTATTTTCATTATATAATGATAATACACAAAATACATTAAAAATGACCTTCCTGTGAACTTGAAATCTTATGAAATATCATGTATATAACCGTCGGGTTCGGTTATCACATCGCACATATGAATGTGTAAAGGCCCTGGTCCATGGTGTTGGCCCGATTGTGATCCATCGACGCAATTGATCGCAATCGCATATCGCTAGTGCCCCAAGCCCATGCTAGCGTGCTTTGTATTTTCTGATAGCGATCTCACGATGCGATGTGGGCCGTCGATCTGTGCACTTGATCGACGGTACACGTTGAATTGCCAATCATCGTCGCCATTTCCATATAGTTTGCATCGATTACCATTGTCTGCCTGTGCTGATTGTGACTACCGATTGCGACCACTGATCATATCTGGATAGTTGATCGGCCAGATCGGATGGCTGCTATGCATTTCTCAGTTTATGCCTTCGAAACTTGGTTTTTCTCTTTTTCTCTGGTTTTTTGCCTCCCAATAGTGCTTTTCCGCCCTTCCAATGGCTCTTGGCATGCGATGGTTTTGATCTTTGAATGATCCTTAAGAAGATTTTGAAGACTTCAAGAGCATAATTGGATCCATTGGCATGATTTTGCTAGCTTATGGAGACTTTAAAGAGCATATCTGGATCTATTTTTGGGCCACTTGCCAACAAGGCTAACAGATACCATTCTCTCCATCAAAACTGGGGAGATATTTTTGATAGTTATCAGGGAAATCATGGAGTATAGTAGGTAACATGAGGGGCTTATATCTATGAAGAACTTTACAAGCTACGGGAATATGTAGAGGGATTGTATGATTAGTCTTGATTGTTTGATGCTCCTCAATCGGAAATGATCATCATAAGATTTAGAAGAAATCTACTCAAATGGATAAGGAGGATATATATTTACAATTTTCAAAGGAAAATAATCAAAAATTAATCTAAGATATTCTCTAAAATACAATATACATTGAAAAACTTTCTTTATGAGAAAGAACATAATGTATTGGATAACAATCCAAGTTAAAAGCCTGATCTTTTCATATTGTTCTTTCAGGTTCATTCCTCCAATGGAGTCTTTATTGTGAAATTGATTTGGAGTCACCAGGTGGATGATTTTAACCTTTGTGTGTCTGATCTCTGTCCACCATCATAGATCAGATCTGAACCTGTAAAATACTTCTGAAGAAAATGTTAGTCCTCCCCAGTGGAGTCGCCATAAATGTTATCACTCTGATAATTATTTTGAAGCAAAAATAAATAAAAACCAAAGGTAACCATAAACTGCTTTTGGAGATTATGACCTAGCCTTATTGATGCTCAGAGAGGGCTTTCTCTTTAAAATTTAACTTTGTTTTAGTTAAGATGTTTTTAGTCTAGTTATGATTGTTCAAGGGATTTTTTATTTGTATTTGAGATTGGGTGGTGGGATTTGCTTAGACAGATGGATAAAATGATGTCTTTAGACCATTGGGATATGGAGTCAAACAATAAGGAAGAAAAATTGGATTAACTCACTAAAGGGAATGTTCCAAGGGCAAGATGGAAGAGTGTTTTTTCAAATCTTTGAGATAGAGGGGTGAAACAGTTTCACTCAGGGTGAGAGAGCAGTTAAGGGTTCTCAGGCCTGGATAATGAATGAGGAATGAAGGGATAATCAATATCAAAGGGAAATTAAGAATCCTTAACCTGGATATTCAAGAAATCAATCTAAACCAAAGAGCAATTAAGAATTCTTTAATTTAAATATCAGGAAAAAAAAACATTTAAATGCATAACTGTTAAGATAGAGTGTAAATAAACAAGTTTTTAAGTATTATTCTAGTTATAACATTTATATTGAGAAACACATTAAATATTATGAATAACTCTAAGAAAAATAACAATAACACATGAAAATACTTGTCTGAAATTCGCTCAACACTTGAATCCTTGGAAATATCTGATCTTTATTTATCAATCCAGCTTGTTGGCTTAGTAAATGATACAATAACCTTCTGGGTATTTTGATCAAAAGGTCTATAAAAATGTATAATATAATCCACCCAAAATACTTCAAATGAAGAAGTATTTATACAAATTCTAAACTGAAATATCTTGAAAAAACTATCAAGTTTGGTTTTACAAATATGACAAATTGTTTTACATTAATAGAACTTAAATAAAGGACACTCAAAACTAATGAATCTATTTGGAACTATATTTATGGATTGATGGTGACAAATAAGAGAAATTCGAATTTTATAGCAACTCTTAATTGATGATGAGGCTTCTAAGTCACTAACTAAGTCCTTCCTTTGTGCATTTTGCCATAGAAATTATGCAAATTTAGGGTCCAGTGATACCTTGGTATATCTCAATTTGAGATAGATATGTAAAACATGAAAGAGGTTATTATAGATAATTATGTTATTGAGATAAACCTCTTTCATTTTCCAAAAATTAAGCTCCAACTATTCACAATATTCTCTGCAAAAAAATGTCAAAAACAGGACTTTGCATAGTCCGAACAATAGGTTGTGTATAAATTTATCTCCCTGTTTGTAATACCTGTGTAAAAAGTGAGATAGGTTTTTGTAGAATGGCCTTTTAGGAACACAAATGTCCTCTAGTTTTGCAAAATTATTTTTTTATTGGACACAATAGTTTCTGCAAACTTATGGCTTAAACAGGAAAAGTCCGGAAAATGTACTATTCCTGCTTTGGTTTCATCTTTTAACCTTAATTTTATTTTATTTTTTTTTACC
Organism: Pinus taeda; assembly: GCA_000404065.3. NCBI lineage: Eukaryota > Viridiplantae > Streptophyta > Pinopsida > Pinales > Pinaceae > Pinus > Pinus taeda. The sequence continues at coordinate 165,971 of APFE031482495.1, forward strand.
TTTAATTTGGATAAAATTTATTGTTGCTGGTGAAAGTGTTTTCATCTCTATTTAACCTTTACTGCCTCCGTGTTTACTTTTACTATTTACCTTGACTAATCTGTTTTTTCATCTATCTTCATTTTGATTTTTCAATCTAATACACTTTTGCTGATACTATTTCATCTGATATACTTTTACTTTGATGACCTGTCAATATCCTTTACCATGTTTTACTTTTACTGTACTTTTTAACTTTTTACTGTGTATTTCAACAATAAATCATTTAGTTTTTTATATGTATCAGCATATGGTAATGGATATTGATCAACTTTCTGTATGTTTGATCTATTTGTCTGTTGACTGTATGCTTTTTCTGGTTCCTTTGTTTTAAAGTCAATGTCTCTGTGTGAATGCTTTCTTTCTATTTTCTGTGTGTAATTGTTTTCTTCTTCTGAATGAAGGTTTTTAAGTAGATTTCATTTCGAGTCTTGGAGTAAACAAGTTTTGTGACTAGTATTAAAATTGTTTATCCAAGCTCCGGCCTTCTGCTAAGTACCTGCAAAATACAACAATTTGTTAATAAAACACGGGTTTGTGAGAAGGTGATCGGAGGTCGTACTTAAACTGGGAAGAACCATGGACAAAGTCCGGAAGGTGTTCGGGAGGGAATCCATGGTGAAATCATGTCTCAGAGGCTTAGGGTGGCGCCGGAAGGCTTTGATAGGTTTCACTATGTAACTGAATAAAAGGCATGAAAATGAGGGTTTTCGGGGTTTTAACGGGTAATGGGTAAATTGGCGCAGAATTTTATATTATGAACAATGAGTGGTTTCGGGTTTAGCAGGGAGGCGGTATCAGAGGCCATTGCACTACTCTATCAGGGAGGCAGTATTTTGGCGAGGTCACCTGATCTACCTTAACGTTTGACATGTAGCAAATGGGGGCTCGGGCATTACCACTTTATCAGGTGGGTAAAGGTTGGATATTGCGTGAACCTGAGATGGCTGTGAACCACTGGATTTGGGTGTTGACCATTAGATGGCATTCGAGTGATAAATTAGCACGACTGAAATGGGCAAAGGTTTTGGGGGGGTCGGGGCTTTAATCCATGGTGGTTTTTTATTATTTATGAGTTAAACATGGGATTAAATGATCAAACAGGGTTAATGAAGGGATTATCTTAATTTTACTGATAATTGGTGAGTTAAGAGGGTTTTATCAGGTGCATGGGATAAAAATATAGTTTATAGTTAAACTAAGGGTTGGGGTATTATATACGGGATTTATTTATATATGGGAAAAGGTATATCAGGAGCTATATTATTAAGTTAGAAATTAATATGAACTAAAATGAGCAGAGTGAAAATACTACTAAGCATAATGTAATATTTGTGTTTTTCCTTTAGATAGACTTATACTTAGGATAAAATCGTTTTGTGAGTATTTTGAGTAAAATGGAATTTAACATGGGGTTTTCTTACTTTTCATAGGAAAATGGAGTTTAAACTTAGGAAAAGGGGTTTTATTAGGGTAATGAAGGGAAATGACTTTTATGAAGGGACTTCTAACACTTGATGTCAATAAGTCATTAAGTCGAGGGTCCGGTCCCACCAAAAGTCAAAGAAATGCTCTGAGCCTTTATGACTTGAAGGATTTTTAGTACTAGAACATACTTGTGGATGGGGAAATTAGTAAGTATAGGGATGAAATGAATGAATGGGAGTCAATTAAATCAACTTGTAAACCTCTTTTTTTGCTTTCTTAACTTCTCATGCACATTGAAACATATTATTAAGCATGATAAATGTGCTTTTGTCCAATCAACTTTATACTTCAGCAACCTTTCTTCTACTTACCCATTACTTACCCTAACATTTTTTCTTCATTTTGGTGGGTGCACTTAAGCTAGCAAACCATTTTGTTTCCTTTTCTTTTATAAAACAAATATCTACTTCTAACCTTATATCTTCCAAGGGCTCAAATTAAACTAATGAGCTCCTTTTATTTTCTCTACCTATCTAATGATCTGCCAAGATTAAGCTATTTGGTCAGATTTTATTCTCTAACTATAAACATAAAATTCAAAGCATGAAATAGTCAAGATTAAGCAGTTTGACTACCATGGGTTGTGGAATGTATGACAAGCTGCACACAACCATTATTTGCAGAAGAAGTAAAATAGTAGTGGCATTTGGGCTTGCACACTTTCATGATCTGTTTTTGTGTTTGGGCTTCATATATTTTATTTTATTTTATATGTTCTTTTTTTTCCTTTGATATTTCTTTTAGGACACACCCTCTTTACATTTTTTTAATTTTTAATATCGAGAACATTTGCAGAAAGCAAAGGTATGTACAATATTACAAGGCTTAACCTTAGGCAGTTCAAAATTATGAATCATATCACTATAGGACTCTAATAGGGACATGATCATCCAATAATCTCATGACAGTTGAGTTCACCAATGCATCAACATCGTCATTGTGGACATACCAAAAGCGTATGGCTTACTTCTTAGTAGAAACCAATCCAACAAGTTGAATGGGTAATTTTCTACACACTGGTCACACTTGTGGCTTCCGTACTAGGGAAAAAGAAATCAGATTTGGGTGTTATCTGAGAGATACATGGAACACAATGTAACTCCCATCAATGGTGAGAATGAACCATTAGCTTTAGCGGAACTTGTGTTAAGAAATTGCCTCTTGGAAACATAGATGGGGTGTTATCTCACAAAACCAACTCTAACCCCACCAAACATGCAGTTGGGTCTCCTTCTTTTCCCAACTAATGGAAATGAAACTTGTACAGTACATTGTAACACTAGTAGCAATAGCAAAAGTAGTACTAGCGTGTTAAGCAGTTCGTGTACAGAAGAGTTATCAACCATGTATTTTGATGGATCAAAGACATAGGATGGATCTAGAGTTGGGTGTGTCTTGATAGACCCAAAGCATAGGAAACACTTGATCTCAAGCTTCTTGGAGTTTGAGTGCACAAACAACACTACTGAATATGAAGCACACATATTGGGCTACACAAATCCATTAGCCTCAATGTTGTTGCACTCAAAGTGGTAGGTGATTTAGAAATCGTGGTATGGTAGGTACGTAACACCATACACTATTTTTCACCTCATCTCAAAAGTTATCAACAAGAGGTATGGTTACTAATCTCTAACTTCCTAGCATTCAATATCATTGTTGTGCCAAGAATGAGTAATGCAGTTCTCAATGCCTTAGCTAACACAACTGCTAGGATATCATCGCTTAGGGATAGGTTTACTGTTGAAATTTTGTATAAGCCTTATATCCTTGATAACATAACTAATCTACATGTTTTTGAATATGATCAACATATACTTCACTTCATTGCCAATGCTGAGGTCTTCAAGGACGCAGTGATTGGTGAAGATGAGCACAAGCAGTCTCTACAAGTTTTAGTTGATGACAAGAAAAGAAACCTCATCCCCAAGGGTGCGGTATCTCTCGAAAATCTCTATGACTTGCATAACCACTTTCAAGGACCAAGGAATAGAAAAACCCATAGTTCCACCATGATGTACGAACAGATCAACCTGGAAATAGAACAAGATCTGAATTTCCTCAATCTCAGTACGTGTTGCACACAACAGGAGAATAAATCCTTTTTCGTCTTGTTCAAATAGTACCAGGATGTGTTCATGTGGACATACGATGATCTCAAAACATACGACATGCAAATAATCCAACATGTGATTCTAATCAAAGAAGGGGTTAAGCCATTTTAGTGGAAGCTGAGAAAACTACATCCGTCAGTTGAACCCCTCATACAGAAAGAGTTGACTAAGTTGTTGGATGCACAGATCATTTACAGAGTTTGCCATTTCACATGGGTTTCTGTTACACTGAAATTTGTCACCATGATTATCTGCAGTTAATATGGCTCCATCAATAGTCATATTATCCTCCTTGTCAAGCCTCATACCTCTGCTCTTCATGTCAAAAAGAGAGAAAGTCACTTAAAAACATGTTTATCTCTGGGTACGCAGGTTCTCTCTACCTTGCCTGCGTGTACGCATCCAAAACACACTGTACTTGCGTACTTGTACGCTCTGTAAGCAAAAGGATGGGTGCGTACCCCTGTAAAGGTCAAAAGGCGCGAGTTTCATCTTTAAAAAGTTACTTGTGGTCACTTCTAGAGCCTTCTAGAAGAGTGTTTGACGTGGATTGAGCGCCTCCAGATGGTTCATGCATCCCTATGATAGAGGAACTTATCCCATCAAAGAGGAGCTACCCCATCCAAAAGAGGGAGTATCCCATTGATGTTGGAACTGAATAACTTCCTCTAGAATACTATAAATACAGGCATTGGGCCAGAGGAGGGGAGGTTGAAAGCTGAACATTCTAAAGGGTAGATGCTGCTGGAATTAGGACTTCCATTGTTGACTTGTGAGGAGAGATTACTATCCTTTCTTGTTGTCATATTGGGAGTGGTTGAGCTTGTCAAAGTAGAGGAAATCTCTTGTTGGACCTTGGGAGGAGCTTGCACAACACCAAGGCTCATGTTGTAATGGTTCCTTTTTGTTTCCTTAATACAAATAAGTCCATTCTTCTCAATGATTTGTTGTTAATGAATTATTCATGTACTCCTTGGTCTATGTGTTGAATATGCTTTGTTTTATGAAATATTCAGGTGTTATGTAATCGTTTGCCTTGTTAGTTTATGCAGGTCTTAAAGTGAAGGAGGAGCTCATCTGGATCAGCAAGGCTGGACTGCTACAACAAACGTTGGACCTAAGGTAAGATCGGAAAACACTTGGTTTCTCATAGAATAATGTATGTTTAGAGAAGGATTGCTCTTGTTTGGTTTGTTTGTCACTAGAGAGTCTTAGAGTCCTAGGGAGATTAGGTTTGTCCGCAAAAATAACTCTTTCTGCATGACAAATTGGCGACTCCGCTGGGGAATCCATTGATGTGATTGATTTTTCCTTTGAGCATTACTTTGATCTGAAAAGAGTCTTGTTTCTTTTGCTTTTGGTTGCTTGATTGTGTTTTTGGGTGGCTTAGCTTAGGGTCGAGTTAGAACTTAGGTTTTCTTTGTTTTACAGTAGTACGCACCCTCTGCGTTAGACACAGTGCGTACTTGTACGCACTGTACCTGTGTACACAGAGCGTGCACGCACCTGGTTAAACAGGATGCCTGCGTACCCTGTTAAAATTAAGAAAATTCCTTTTTTTATCACTTTTTCATTTTAGATTTTGGTTTTCTTAGTCTTTACTGCCCAGATCCACTGGTTGACTGTCAAAAATCTTCACCTGCACTTGTTCCATTAGTTTCGAAAGTTTTAGTGAAATTCCTTGAGATTTTAGCCTTAGGGTTTTGATTTTTATATTGGTCCTGTAGTGACTTTGGGTTTAGAAGTTGCAAAGCCTTAGATATCTCTGGTTTTGTCAGTCTTCTTAGAAGTCGGACCAGTCACAAAATCTACCCTCGTGAGCGACCTACCTTTGTGTTGCCTCTTTGCAAAATTTCAATATAACTTGTTCATTTAAAGTTGTGAATTTCATTTTCAAAAGAACAAAAAGAGATTGAGTTTTTGTTTTGATTAGTTTGTGATTCTGCATAAACTAGTCCTTGGATTAATCATTGCCAAGTAAAACATCCCGGAATCATCCTAGTAAGCTTTTGCTTCTTAGATTAACTTGTTAGTGAAAGATTAGGTAAATTTCCTTTGATTTTCTTTTGGGTGATTTTTCATAAATTTTCATAGATCTTGAAATTGCTTTGATTAGATTAGTTTTGCATGCTTTTATAAATAGGAAAATATCAACGATCTTCTTTGCAACGTTTGCTTTAGAATAGCATTTGACGTCTTTGAAAGAGAAAGGAATTTTTTCGTGAAGTAAAGAGTGGTCATGTTTTGTGCGCTTTGAAAGATAAAGAGAATTGTTTCTTTGATTGTCTTTTGAGAAAGTTGTTTTTATCGAAAAGATTGCATTCTCTCAACTCTCTTAATTAGAACTTTCATTGAAAAGAAAAAATTATCAAATCATCTTAGGTGCATTTAGAGAATTGGAGTTGAGTCTATACACCACCAAGTTTCATCTCCATCACCTTTGTCTTAAAGAACAACCATTAAAATCAATGCTTAAAGTAAATTAACTTAGAAATTTTTATTTTTCTAGGGCTCTGAAGCACCAACATAGATCAGGCTAGTGTCTTGGAGTAGGTGAGTAATTAACTCTCCAAGACTATTAAACCAAACAAGTAGCTTATCTTGTGTTAGAATAAATCCAGCTGTTACATTTGTATTCTGGGAAAGCTCCTCTTAAAGGAGAAGCACGAGCTCGTGTCCGAACCAGTGAGGGGATCAATCCTCCCCCGTTGGGAACGACGCCAGACACGCACGTATTACAAATGGTAAACCTCAAATTGAGGAGCCAGGGGATCACTTATCGGTAAACCTTGGATTGACCATTGTCAAGGAGCCGGTAAGGGGATTGAGCTTGTTACTCTGCCCTTGCGTGCTGTCGGAGTGTAGACTGTTCCCCCAGGTGTATTTGTTGCTGTTGGTAATCTTAGTGGCCATAATCTTAGGATTCTACCCAAGGTGACGGTGGTGGGAAGATCCCACTGTACCTGGAGCAGACGTCGGCTAGACTCACTTGGATTTTCTGGGGGGTTCACTTCACTCGAGACGGTTAAAGTGGAGGAACCTGGTCCAGTCTATTCATTAAGCAGGTTGCCGGGGTAACTGTTCCACCCGCTCTTTCTGTACTGAATCCTACGAGGTTGGATTTCATCACCAACTAGTGTTTTTGGTCCGGAAGCTACTGTTTGTGTTTAGTTTGACGCCCTAGGTTCTTTAGGCGTGTGTTTCAAAATTTATTGGTTCTTTAGTGACTTTAGGTGTTTTTCTTGAGATTTTACTTTGATTTCGTGTGTAGTAGTTAAAAGTCTTTAGCTGTGGCTGAACCACCGAGACGCTCCCGTAGACTTTGGGGCGAGTCTCCTGAAGTTGTTTCCGTGGCCGATTTATTGAAGCAAGCCCATAGATTACGAGGTGAACCTCCTGAAGAGGTCCGGCCTTATTACAAAGGATTAAAAATCCTTGTCACTCCTGGTGACAGTAGAGTAGTTTCACCTGAAGAAGGAGAATCTTCATTGGTAGTTCATTCGGATTACCAAAGTTCAGAAACAGGATACGATCCTGAAACTGTTGAGGTTTCTGAACTTACTGGCAGTGTTGCATCTGCCGGTGATATAGGTGAAGAACCTCAAATATCCGAACCTGTTACTCCATCTTCTAGTGTTCCTGGTTCACCTAAGGTAGAAAGAGGCATCACCGAAGATCTCCCTTCTGGTTTGATTTCCATTGAAGAACTTGCCCCCGAAGAGGATCGCGCTTCTCATCTTGAAGACGATCTGCCTGCTCTCGATCTCAGAGAGCGTGAATCTATATTTTACAGTCCCCCTTGAGCTACCACTTGGTATCTTTCGTTGACCAACTTTTTGG
>APFE031482501.1:0-13124 GCA_000404065.3 Pinus taeda
CTCATCCGTTTGTGGGTGGAGAGTTGGTGGGATTTTCAATTTCTTCTTTATTGCTGCCATATCAGCATCCCTCATCTTGAGGACTTGTTGCACAGCCTTAACATCATTGGGGTCATGACCAAACTCTATTATAATTTCCTCTAAGGCTTTGATCCTGTTATCCTTAGCTTGAGATGAAGCCTTTTCCAACTCAAGCTGTGCTGTAGTATTGTTCAGGCTATTTTGCAGCCTGTAGTTGACCAAGGTATTATCAGCCAAGGTGGCATAGACCATCTCACCGGTCTGTTTGTGGAGCTCAATCTGATCCATCGGGTGGATGTCTTTTGACAGGACCTCCAGATTGGTCCTGATGTAGTCTGCAGCTGTTTGTGGTTGCTGCACTGTTGGAGTGAAGTGGCTCATTGTCATCTTTCCCTCTTGCACATCGAATGCAGACATGAGCCTCTGTTGGTTTGCAGGTGCCATGTTTAGCAGGTGATTGTAGAGCCGAATCTTTATTGGCTCACTCCTTCTTTTGGCATCTTTGAACTGTTGTTTTATGCTTGCACCTGTTCCCTACTACTGCCCTGAGGAGCTCACTTCTCCCAATGCTGCCCTGTCTTGCTCCTGTTGCAAGGAGCTGGCAGAAGCCTCCATGCTTGGCATTTCCTCCTCTGAGAAGGGATTTAATCTTTGCCTCTTCTCTGGTGTTTCAGTGAGGGGAGTCTCCCTTTGTCTTTTTCTGCTAACGTCCTCCCTTTGAGGGGTCTGGAGGACAGAGGAATCAACCCTAGAGTCTTACCTTGGAGGTGCCACTAGCGCTGTTTGTTCTTGGGTAGCCATCTAGGCCTCTCCTTTTTGCTTTTCCTGACCCTGTTGGTCTCCTTGTTGCTGTTCCTGCTGGGGCTGCTGTTGTTAACCCTGTTGGCCCTGTGGTTCTTCCATGATCTTTTCCTTGCCTTTGCTCTGCCCTTGGTCTGTGGTTTGCACTGCCTCCTGCTGTGTTGCAGAAGATGAAGCAACTGCTGCTGTTTGAGGCTTTGGGAGAGTAAGTACCTGAGAAGGACATTCTAAGTCAGTCATCTTTAACAAATGCCTTCTAGCTCTTTCAACTAGTTCTTCTTGAGTCACAGGCTCTTCTAGTGTGTTTCTTCTCCACTTTGGTTGGTTGGCATGTCTTTGAATGTGGAGCATTCTCTCATGCTCATAGCTAGAGAGCTTGCATTTCTGCCTTTTCAGGGATATAAAGTTGTTAGGGTCATAGGGCTTCGAAAGGAAGCTTTGTTTTAGGCCAAGGCCTTCTAGTATCCTGTCTGCCTCTTTCCATCCTTCTCTTTTGTTTAGGACAAAGTGGCCAAGTTGGTTTCTTACTTTGAGCTGTGCCTTTTTACCCCTTCCTGCAAAGTGCACCTGATCGGCATTGCCAAATTGCCTGAAATATTCCAAGGCAAAGAGTCTCATAGGCACATACCTGGGCAATTTGTATGGCCGCAGCTCACACCCATATATTCTGATCACAGTAGAATGTTGGTAGAAGTGAACCAATCCCCTATACTTCCGGCAACTGGTGCTGCAGAATCCTCTGCATCCATCATACAGTCCTTGGAGGGGGGAGGTTTAAAAAGAAGAGAATATGCTGGATGGATGAATAAGTCTAATGAACTCAGAATATTTGTAGGGAGATATCGTGAAGGAATGTGGAAGACTGAGGTCCAGTATACCACTGACCTTGGGTTGCCTGCTGCATCAAAGTCCCTCTTGTAATCTCAAAGAGAACTTCTCATGTGGTGGTAGATGAGATTAATATGTATGAGGTGTATCGTGAACACCTTCTCTCTGGACAAGTGTAGAAAATTGCTCATGTATCTTGTCTGAGATATATGTAGATAATCATAAAAATGGGGGTCTTACTTGGGGGAAACACATTGTCCATCAATCACTAATACAACAGTTTTCCTCAATAAACTCCATTTGATTTGTATCGCCAACTGAGCTTATCACAATGTATGCCAGGTCACCCAGTTGATTTAGGTAGCCATCAAAAATGGGAGGGTGCAGCACTGTGTCAGAGTTTGTGATAAACAACTGATTCAGCTTTAGGATCTGTGCTTTTGTCAGTACCTTGGCTCCTTGGTTGATCAGGTCCAGTAGGGACAAGGGAACCAACTTCTTCTGGGTTTTAAACTGGAGCATTTCTCTGATGGCCTCAGGGGTTGTATAAAACACTACTGCACGTTCAGAGTTGAGCACAGCCCTCTGCATGGGGTCATAGCAGACAGCACATAGGTGAATCAGGTCAGGGAACTGGTTTACCTGAGGCAGCTTGAAGATTGGGAGGGAAGACTCCCAAATGCCTAGAATATCTGTTCCATCCTTGTGCTTAGCTCTGAGCTCATTTAACAGGTGAATGTGGAACTTGCATTTGGATGGGCTGTCCTCTGAGATTTGGTAATCTAGGTCTACCAAATCTTTCCATTCCAGCTCTCTCTGGGGGGCATTCAGGGGAGTAACATTGAAGGCTACTGATGCCTTGGGAGTTTCCATGCTTGTTTGAATGCTATTTGATGAATAATGAACGTGTTATCTGAGAAAGAAGATTTTTAGAGGAATGCAGGGTTGCAGGACAGGTTCACAACAATTGAAATACTGTTTGGCACTCTGTGAGGGTTGTTCACCGTGTTTAGCAGACCTCTCCTTGATAATTAGGAACATGTTATGGATTGTGGTTCATGACGGAGCGAACGAAGAAGGGTTTATATTAAGAATTCAGTGCGAAATGGCTCTGCCAGTTAGATTTGACCATCAATTATTCACGGGGAAGCTGGGTGTGCTTGGTATTACAGTAATTTCTGAAGTTTTGACCGTGCTCAGGTGTATTTTAGATTTTACAGAGAAATAAACCAGGTTGCAGGGAAGTTCTCGGACAAATACCTGTTTAATGGTGTTCCTTGGGTTTTGAACAGCAGTTGGGCGCATGCCTTGACGGTCTGTGGTTGGTCTGGTCTTGGTTGGCGAATTGCTCGTCGTAACGTGCATGCAGAGAAAGCAGAGGTGTTTTTGTGAAAAGTGCCAAAAAACACGTAAAATCGTGAAAATATGGGTTTTTGGCTTATTGGCGCGCTTTTTCAATGACATCAGCAAGTGGGTCCGGGTCGGATGACGTCAGCAGGACATCATCAGGTGATGTGGCGGCCTGAGACCGGTCCACGGGGGTGAGGAGGTGGTGACCAGGTGGACGAATGGAGGACAAGGCGCGCAGTCGTGGTGCTGACATAGGCAAAAATAGGATGGTGACGTGGGCAGACAGGTGTCGTCATATCGGGCCCCCTCCTGCACGGCAAGGACTCTGTCAGAGGGGGCTCCGACGGAATTTGGGAGCTACGCGTGTCCTCGCGTGAAATCGTCGTCTGACAGATATCGGACGATATCTGTCGGACATCGGGGCCCTTCCGAAATCCACGAGGACCGTTGGATTTCAGGTGCAAGATCTGACGGCTGTCGGGCAGGGAATATGCACGGAGGATAAAGTCAATGTTGGTTATCTGTCAGACGTCGGGCCCCTCCGAAACCTATGATGACCGTCGATCAGAAAAGGCTTTGATCGGACAGATACCGGGCCCGTAAGCTGCACGGCAGATAAAGTCAACGGGCGGCTTAAAATAATCTTTTTGTTGGTAACTGTGCTTGGCGGGACCCTTCGGGTATTTAATAGATTTCCATAGTTTTTAATGATTTTCTTTAATAAAATCATATATGCCTGACGACATTAGGAAAAGGCACAAACAAAGGTTTTTCATGCAATTTTTCACATAAGGCATATGGGGGCTAAACTTAGGATAGGCGGGTTTTGATGGATTTATATGAAAAAGGCGCATATTGGCTCCCGACCTTAGGATAAGGCGGGGAAGGTAGGTTTCATCAAATTTTTTGCCTTTTAGTGGTATAAGGGTGTCCAAAAGGGTTTTCTCGAGGGTTTTTTAGGCAAAACTGGAGAGTTGGCTAGGTGGGTAGGTTCCGATAGAGAAAAGGGGTTAGGCTTGGGTTCTTGAGCTTAACCAGATGTTAATCCAATGCCCTGGTGGTGGAACATATGGCTATAATTCCAAGGAGGGGATATTTATACTTGTTTAGGGTTTATACACCATGGTGTTATAATAATAGGGGAGGTGGAGCATAGGGAGCTAGATAATAGAGTTAGAGGTTAATATGGGGGAAAATGTGAATGAAGACCAATATTACTAAGTTTTCTTGAAAACAACTTAGTGTAAAGAGTAGACCAAAATGAAAAGAACTTTACACAAGAAATGTGGCTTCTAAAGGCCATAAGAACCACCATAAAGCTTTGAGTTTCCCTTATGAACATACCTGGTGCAGGGGTGTTAGTCATGAGTGGTAAACAAAGGGAAAGAGGGGAGTTAGACATGCTCCACTGTGTTGTTTTGCCTGTACTTGCTTAGCAAAGTTGATCTTGGGATGAACATCATTTCTGCAACCCCGTCTACCTACCCAACTATTTTGCCTAGCATTTTTTATTTCTTCTTGGTGGGTGCACTTGGACTTGCAAACCCCTTATGTGCCTTTTCTTTTTCATTGGCTTTTTTGCATTTCCTTTCCTATCTAGCACTACCCTTATTTCTTCCAAAGCCCCAGATTAAGCAGTTGGGAACCTTAGTTTCTTTGCCTAACTACTGATCTGCCAAGATTTAGACAGTTTGGACATATTTCTTTCTCTATTATACAACATAAATTGAAAACATGGCATGACCCAGATTAGACTGTTGGGTCATCCATCAGAACTTTAATGGGCATGAAGGCATGTACACACCTTGTCTTTTCTTGCAAATATGGAACCTTTGTAGCAGCAAAGTAGAGCATATTTAGCACTTGAATTTGCCAATCACGAAATATGAAACCTATTGGTATAGGTAACCAACAGTGGCTCCACATGGGGATGGTTTTTCTCCTTGAAAGACCAAGAACAGCAGGTCAGTATGCCTTGGCCCTTTGGCTACCGCTTTTCAAACTTTGGAGCTTTTCACCCTGGATTCCTCAAAATGTAAACTGAGCTATTGAAAATCCATGATGCAGTTCAGCCTCCTTCTTGTATCTGCAATGTTTCTTGAAATTAACCTATTCACATGTTTTTAGGGATAACAATATATACAACAAATTTCAGGATATATATACAACAAATTATATACAAGAGCAGGCATGCTGTATCTATGGAAGGTAGTCAAAATAGTGCTTCAGCATCCTGCCATTGACAGGACCTTCATCCAAGTCAGTTTTATCAAGATTTTCAAGAAAGTAGGTGTTATTTCCTCGCACTTCTTGGATGAGAAATGGTCCTCTCCAAAGGGAATAAAACTTTCCATGCTTTCCTTTGTTCTCTCTCCTTGAATCCCATTTGAGAACTTTGTCACCTATGTTAAAATCCTCAGCCTTGGTCCTTCTATCAAAAGCTTTTTTGAGTTTTTCTTGTAAGATTTGGACTCTGGTATAAACTTGGTCCCTGGTTTGTTGTAAGCATATAATTTGATTCACCCTCCTTTGCATATCATTTGGCTCAGCTTGACTTTCTTGGAGTAGCTTCATAACAGGGATCCCTAGTGATGAGGTGAACTTGGCTTCTAATCCATAGACTAACTCATATGGGCTAACCCGAATTGATCTTTTGGTTGTTAATCTATCTGCCCATAAGGCATTGATAAGTTTCTTATGCCAATTTTTGTTGTTCTCTTCCAACACCTTCTTTATCATATTTACCAGGCTTTTGTTTGATGATTTTGCCAGGCCAATTCCTTGGGGGTAATATGCAGTAGAATGGCCCAAAGTAATGTGGAATTTGTGGCAGAAGCTGACCATCTTTTTAGATCTGAAAGCAGCAGCATTGTCTGTTATTATTTTATCAGAGCATCCAAATCTAGCAAGGATATTGGTCTCAAGAAACTGTATGATGGTGGAGTCATTTGCTTATCTGCATGGGATTGCTTCAATCCACTTTGTGAAGTAGTCTGTTGCTATCAGAATCCATCTATGTTGGCCTAAGGATGAGGGATTGATTTCTCCAATGAAATCCAGGCCCCATTGCTGAAATGGTCTTTCTGTTGCGATAGGCCTTAGGGGTAGTGGCAACAATTGTCTCTTTCCTTCAAATACTTGACATTTGTGACATGCAGTGGTGAATTTCTTGACATCAGAGAAAATAGTGGGCCAATAGTATCCAACTCTAAGTATTTTGTCCATAGTGGACTTCCAGTATAGATTCCCACCACAATCACCTGCATGAAACTCCTCCATGGTTTTGTTAGCTTCATTCTCAATCAGATAATTTAGCAAGATGCCCTCATGGTTTTTCCAAAACAGATTTTCTTCCATGACACAGAATTTTAAAGCCTTGATTTTCAAGAACCTACATTTAGTTCTGGACAGCCCTGGGGGAGCACACAGGTTTTGTAACACATAGCAGATATCAGAATACCAGGGGTATTGCTCAAAGGCTACATTGATCTTTGGAGTCGCCAGCTCTAGTTCACTGTCCAGTTGGTTGATGTCTAGGGCTTGGAAATTTGTTTCAGACATTAATTTGGCTAAATCCTGCCCTTTTATTAGTTTTGTAGGCTTTATTTCTATGTCAAATTCCAGAATGTTTGCAATCCATTTTCCTCTTCTACCCTCCAAGTTTTCTTGAGTGAGTATATCTTTGACAATTGGGCTTGGCACATAGGCTATTATATGGGAATACAGGATATAAATCCTGAAGTCCTTAATAGCTTTAACCAAAGCATATGCTTGTTTTTCCATGATCTGGTACTTGAGAGGTGCATCTCTAAGAGCTTTACTAAAGAAGGCAATGGGTTTCTCATTTCCTTGGTCATCTTTATGTAGTAAAACTGTAGCAATTGCATGCTCAGAGGCAAAGGAGAATATGATAAACTCTCTATCAAACTGAGGGTTAGTTAGGACAGGGGTTTGGGTAAGGGAAAACTTGATGCCTTCAAAAGCTTGTTTAGCCTCCACAGTCCATTTAACTTTGGAATCCTTTTTCAGCATATTGTTAAGCAATCTGCTTAGCTTAGCCAGGTTTGGGATAAACCTTCTTAGAAAGTTGATTTTCCCCAAAAAGCCTTGTAATTCTTTTATATTCCTTGGATGGGGCATTTGTTGGATGGCCTGGATTCTGTCAGGATCAATTCTGATACCATCTTTGGAAATAATGTGACCCAGTAATTTCCCTTCCTCTAGTCCAAACAAGGATTTTTTGGGGTTCAAGGAGATTCCATACTTCCTGCATGTTGTAAATATCTGCCTCAAATGTTTCAAGTGGTCTTGGTCAGGTTTTGAAAAAGGTGTGAGATCATCCAAGAAAATGACAAGGAAGTCATGGATCTCTTTAGAAAAAGTAATATCCATTGCTCTTTGGAATGTAGCCCCTGCGTTTTTCAAACCAAAAGGCATTTTAACATATTTAAAGGTCCCCCATGGGGTTGTAAATGAAGTTTTGTCCTGATCATCAGGATGGACTAAGATCTGGTTGAAGCCTGAGAACCCATCAAGCAAGGAAATCCTTGAGGCCCCCACTACTCTCTGAAGTATGTGATCCATTTTGGGTAGGGGATAGTTGTCTTCTAATGATACTTGGTTGAGGTTTCTCAAATCAACACAGAGCCTAATTTCCCTAGTTTTCTTCCTTGTAGGTACCAAGTTTGAAATCCAATCAGAGAAACTTATTGGTGCTATGATGCCTGCTTTGAACATTTTTTTTACCTCTTGTTCCATTGCTGGGAGGAGCATAGGATTAATTCTCCTCAGTTTTTGTTTGAAAGGTTTCTGATTTGGCTTTAGTGGGATGGTGTGTTGTATTATAGAGGTATCATAGGATTTTAGATCCTCATAACTCCATGTGAACACATCTTGAAACTCCTTAAAAAGGTCAATGTATTTGGGCTTTTGGTCAGGAGGTAATGTAGCAGACAGTTTTATGATTTTGGGTTGTTCAACTGTCCCAATGTTATGCTCCTCTATAGTAGTGTTTAGGGGCTGCAATTTTGGTTTACTGGGAACATCGTTGGAGTCAAAAATGTCTTCCAAAGGGGCTAAACCTATTGGAAGAAAATTGTTCTTTAATTGCATCACCTCAGTTTCATATTCAGTTATCTCCTCATATTCAACTTGTTGGATTTCTTGTATGTTGTGTTGGTTGAAGATTGTAGGATGTAGCATTTGATTAGCTGTTTTGGGTGATATTACTTGGTAGTTGTGTTCATCATGTATTTGTGATTGATTTTCTGTCTTAAGTATTTGAGATTGACTTGTTGACTCAGTGTCTATGTTTAGACCTGAAAATTCTTCTTGTAAAGTCAGAAAATTGTTGATTTGTGGGTCATTGTCAAACACCTGCCAGTCCTTTATATTGTTTGGGATTGATGGTCTGTGTTTTACTTCAGCTGTAAAACAGTGATGGGGCTCAAAAGGGAGCTTGCAAGTACTTGCAAACGTGGCTAGACTATGAGCATGAAGGTTATGAGCCCTAGGAACTTTGGTAATCTGGAACTCAGTAAAAGACTTTAGCATCTCAGTAACAGCAGACCTGTAAGACCTAAGTCTTTTATCATTGGTAACAAAATTGCCTTTGACCTGTTGGATAACTAAGTCTGAATCCCCCATGATTGATACTCTTGTGGCTTGTAGGGATTGTACCGACTTGAGGCCTAGTAGGAGAGCCTCATATTCAGCCATGTTGTTGGTGCATTTGAAGTTTAGTCTGTAAGCTCTGCCCTCTGCATGGCTGTTCTATTTATTGTGCACCCACACTCCTGCTCCTGCCCCTAATTTGTTAACTGGTCCATCAAATTCCAAGAACCACAGAATGTCCTCTTTTAGGGGGGTTTGAATATTGTCTCTATGGTCTGGATTTGTTAGTTGGAGTATGGGCTGTTTATTTAGTTTGGCTTTGATGACAATCTTCTCATTTGGTGGGATCAACTTTGTTTGTTGGGGAGTAGTTTGTTCATTTGATTTCTGATCCTGTTTAGGTGTCCTGATTTCATCATCATTTGTTTTGTATTCTTGAATATTTGCATCCTTTGATTCAACCAGTGTTTGTATGTCAGGATTTCCTTGATTGACAGGCTGATTTGTCTGAGTTATCTGAATTTCTTCATTGTTTTTGCTACCTATATTGTCATTGAAAAGGTTATATGAGTCTATGTCAGAATGGACAGCATATGTGGGGAAGTTTTGAGGCTTTTCTGTAGTGCTGACCATGTATTTCATCAGAGACTCTCTATATAATCTCTTGGGTTGACCAAAGACTGTAATGGTAGCATAAGACATGTCCAATTGAAGGGACCCTTGGAGTTTGGCCCCCCATGATCTTGACAATAACATCCCATACTTGGGTGGGATATCAGCAACAACAACGTCCATCAAGATTGTTTTGTTTGGGTATTGGACCAGGGATACACACAGGTCTTTTATCAGGCCTAGACATTTAACCTGGCTGGAATCAAATGAGAACAGGTCCTTGTATGGCCTGGTAATATCTAAATTCAGCCTTTCCATGACAGATTTTGGCATTAAGTTATGAGATGCACCTGAGTCAAACATTGCATTGTGTAATATTTTTTCATGTACATGCAAGCTGACATAAAAGGGTAGGATCCCTGAGCCTGCTATTTTTCCATCAACCTCTGGGCCAAATATCAATTCTGGGGTGTCATCCAACACATTGACATTATCTTTGTTTTGAGTGATTTGGAGGGACTTCTCAATCTGCTATTTATAGATTTCATTCTTGGCTAGCTCTGCCAGAGGAATGGCTATTTTTAGTTTTCCAATTTCGGCTTCTAAGTCAAAGGGTTTGTCAGTTTGGATTTTAGTGCTATGGGTGAGCCCCCTTTCTTTATTTGGTAAGGTTTCTTCTTGATTTTGGGGCTTATGTTTCTCAATCATCTCTTGAGGCCTTTTGCTTGGGTTGGAGTGTACAGATGATGTAGCTAGTGGATTTGGTGTTCGTTCAGTAATTTCTTCAATAGTTACTTCCTTAGTGAGTGAATCAGTTGCATTCATTGGTTCGGTTACTATGGCACTCTTGGGTTGTAGTCTATCCTTGGTTTTCTCAGGCTGTGTTATGTTTACAGTCCTGCTTCATAGTTTGTATTGTTTGTGGACCTCATAGATAGCTGTGTCATAGCCTTGTTTGAAATCAAATGATTCTCCTGACTTTATTTGAAACTGTTTGTTGTCTTCTTCTTCATGATCCTCTTGACTTAGGAAGACTTGGTGCTCATCATCAAGACCCATTAGGTGGATATGGGTGGCATCCACTTGTTCTTATGATGTGGATGTTTCAGCATAGTTTTCTTGAAATGGAGGCCTTATTTCTGGATCATTGTTGGCTTTGCCCCCACTAGGATTTTGGTTCCTCCTAAAGTTTGGATTCCTGTTAGAATTATTTGGTGGTGCCTCCCATGAAGATTTTCTTTCCACAGACTCTACCCTGTCGCCCAACCTCTTCATACCAGAAATTATTGCATCTAATTTTTGGTCAAAGGCTGAGGGTTCCTCCTTAAAGGCAACTCTCTTTTCTAATCTAGCCCTATTCCTCTTAGCAATCAGGTTTGCCTCAACTGTCACAGCAACTTTCTGAGCTTCTTCAAGGGTTTGAGGGGCTCTTTCTTTTAGTTGGTAGGCCATGTCCGGGTCAAATCCATTTGGGAATTTATATAAGGCCAAGTCAGGGGGAGGTCTTAGGTTTTGAGGTATTGCATTATATACATTATTAAACCTAGCACAGTATTCCAAAACTGTCTCTTGAGGACCTCTTTTAATCATATCATATTCACTAAGTATATGTAGAGGATCCTTCTTTTTCTCCCATCTATTTGTGAAGGATTGGTAAATCTCATCAGGGGTATTGATGGTGTTTGCAGGAAGTGATCTGAACTAGGTTCTCACATCCCCTGTTAAGCTTTGGACAAATATTCTCATCCTTACAGTGTCATCATCTATCTCATAACTTTCAAATGATCTTGCATTCTCTTAGCATGCTGGATAGATGAATAGGGGCCAGTGGAGTCAAAATATGAGATTTTGGCCTGATAATCTTGAGGTAAGGCCACAGGATTGGCAGGTAGTTGCAGAGGTGCATACCTCATAGCCATATTCACAAGATTTTGGGGGTTGATAAAGGCAACTGGGGCAAAAGGGACAGTGGGTACCACAGGGGTAACAGGTATAGAGGGATTTAGAGTGTTGGTCAAGGGAATGTGTAAAGGGGAAGAAGATGTGGGTGGGGGGCTTCGAGATGTTGATGGAGAGCTTGGGGAATTAGGGGTAGAACGGAATAGGACTTTGATGGGAGTGGAGATGGGGTTAGGGTGAACTGTCTTTGGACTAAGGTCAGCAAGGTTGTCTTATTTTTGCTGATTCCTAATTAGTCTGGGGATTGTATTGGGATTTTGGAAGACAGTAGGAGGCTTGGGGTTAGGATTAGCCCTAGTGTACCGAAGATTCTTTTTGGGAGCCAGCTTCTGAGCTAGTCCTTTTTTAAACCTTTTGAAAGATGTGTATAGCAAGGACTGGACAGGAGGTTTGAAAGACTCTATGTATCTGTATTGGGTATAAAGGATATCTGAGTCAGCTCCACCTTAAGGTTGCAGATGTTTGTGTAGGAGCAGTTTTGAAGGTTTCTTGACTGATATTCAGATTTTGAGTGTAATCCCTGGTAGATATACAGTCACCTCTAGATCCTGAAGTTCCCCAGTGGAGTCGCCATTATGTTAACACCCAGGTTGTTCCCTATGACTCCCAAGGGAATACGGTCGGGGTAACTACTAACCAATCTTTGGACTACAGCTTCTAGCCAAGCTGTAATCAGAGAGGGCTCTCTCTTTATGATTTGTCACTTTTCTAGTGGAGTTTTAGGCTAGTTATGAAGTGAATGTTTGATTGTTCTTTATGTTTGGTTGGGAGGATGATTCTGATATCTTTTAGAGTGTTCTCTGCAGGTGAAACTAATCCATTGGGAAATGGGGTCTATAGCAGTTGTTTCCTTGAGGTCCTGACTCGAGTGTAGCTAGAATTATAGGGCCTGTATGTACTTCATAAAACAAACTGTAAATTGTGAAGGTGAGATGAAAATCAACTAGTAAAGAGCATTTAAGAATTCTTCACTGAACTGGGATGTAGGAAAGAAATCTATTACTTAGGAGCATTACTTTTAATTCCTGAAACAATAGATTACTGTGATGATATACTGTGAAGGGTAGCATTTAAGAATTACTCTTTCGTTACCATAACTGAAGAAAACATTTGAAATAGTTTAGATTGAGCTCAGGGTGATCAATGATTAAATCCCGAGACTATTCTTCTTCCTTGCTATTTAGATATTTGATATATGGAAAAACATGAATGACATATGAAAGTATAACAAACATATAACAGTGAGTAACAAGAAAACTTATTGAGCCATGGAATACACAGGAATCCTGCAACTTTCAGCCATACACCAGCAAGACATCAAGAGACATAATGCTTTTGGAAATCCCATCATCCTTTGTATTAGTTGTCTGAAGATTTACAATAGAGGAGTAACAGAATAGATATCAAGAGATTTCTTACATCCGGAGTCCAACCCCTGCTAACAAATGCGAGGGGAAATATATAGAAGCCTATTACAAAATATCTCAGGCATTGAGTCATCTGAGAGGAAAAATATCTTCTTTTACTCGTACAGGCTTGCAGATGAGAAGTTATTACAATCTTAAATGAGTTATAAAGGCTCTTAACTCCTGTCAGAGCAATTTTGACCTTTGGGGCTCACGGAGTCGGTTGAGCGGCTTTAACATAACTGCTGAATGACGTGTCTGTGCAGCTTTTATTTCCTGTGTCCTCCTGGCCCTGTCACCTGTGACTGCTGATGCTGTTGTTGTGGTCGAGTACCTGTGCTGAGCTGGCTCAGCCTCTGTCTTCATACCTGCTGATGTGTCTTTGTCCTGTTGTGTATGAGATTCAAACTGTTTGTTGAAGAAAAAATCGCGATTACTGACTTTGGTTCAACAGTAATCTTATCAATTCCTCCCATGTATCTGATGAAGGCAACTGATGTTTCAAAATTGACCCTATGGTCTCATCAGCCTCTG